>OU342741.1:294815516-295055697 GCA_910589775.1 Avena eriantha | reverse complement strand
ATCATGCGTTGTTTTAGCATATTAAAGCATAGTATAGTGGTATTCTCCTTTGATGTTTTATTTGGGTTGACTTGGCGCATGCTCGCACCATGTTATGACTATCTCAAGTCACCATAGCCTTTATGATCCTTTATTTTTCAACTTGTAGTATCACTTTATGCTTTGATCAATGATGTTTTGTCGCTCTGCATGATTATGGCCATTATTGCTCTCTTAGTTTGTTGCTCCCGGTCTTTTGCTAGCCTCCACAACCAAGTATGAGTTCCACTCATGCATCCAACTCCCTAAACCAAGTTATTCCAAAGAGTCCACCAAGCTATTAGCTTATGCTATTCCAAGTATATTCATGCTTTTGTTTACCTTCCAAATTAAACTTGTTATGAGAAAACTAGTGATTAAAGCTCTCACGAACTTGATGGCACACTTTACTTTTCTTGCCCTTAATAAACTTGAACCATTGTGTCGTCTATGTTGTATATGCTTGCACTTATTTTTTGGGAATTAGCAGAACTATGCTTTCATGGGGAACTCTTTCAACATTGCACTTGGTACTTGTACCTAGTTGGTATCATACTCTTTTGTATATGGATGTCGTTGGTGTGAAATGAAAGGGGAGCTTGTAAGTCCATGGAGTTATGTATACGTGTTAGAGAAATGCCTGGGACGCTGGTCTAATCCATGCTGACATGGTGGAAACCTGTAGCGTAACCATAATGAGTTGTCTATGAAGCATTATTCTTATAAAAAAGAGTCCTATATTGAGAAAAAAGAGAAAAGAGAAAAAAAGAGATTATGAAAAGAGGAAAGAGAGAGAAAAGCACCATATTCCCATGGTAAATAAGAAGATTGCTAAGATGCTCGTTGTCTGCTTGCCTTGTCATTTTGATATGGGGATTCTTCCGTATCATCGGGCAAGGGGTACCCCGTTGGTGGTTCTCTATGATACACATGTACTTACAATGACAAGAACTTACCGGTGACTGAACTTGAGTAGCATGAGGAGCGGCCCTCGTATACAAGGGACATGAGATTTCTAACTTATAATACTTCGTCAAGCATGTACACCATAGTTTGTTCACTTTAACCTTAATCACTTCAAGATGCTTATGATAGGGGCAATGAGAGCGGAAAGCTATAAGTACCATAATTTTTGGAAGCTCTTTATGAGACTTGAATCCCTACTTCCTTTTATAAAAAGGCCTTTCTTCCACCATTATATTGAGTCTCCACCTTCTACCTTTATGCACCTACTTTGAGGGCATAGTGGCCATTCTTAATTCTATGTGCATTGTCCCAAGACTAGTTGATTGATGCATAACTTCATATTGCTTGTTTTAAACTTTTGTATCAGTCACTCTTATGAACTTTGAACGTGTCCTATGCATTTATATTTGCTACTCTATTGAGGGACAAGCTGAATGCCATTATGCTATGTTTTCTTTATGTGAAACAAACAAAAATCTTGCAAAGCATTGTTATTCATGAATCTTTTGTTTGTGCATTTTCATGTTGCATCATAGTTTCTTTGTCTTATTGCTAGAACTTTATCTTTCATGATATGATTGAAGTACTATGATCCCAGCTTTGAATGTTTTACAAATACTTTGATCAAGTTTATGATGGTGCATGTCACCTCAAAAATTATTCTTTCTTTTCTCACTTACCTACTCGAGGACGAGCAGGAGTTAAGCTTGGGGATGTTGATACATTGCAAATGTATCTATAATTTTTGATGTTCCATGCTTGGTTTTATCTCCTTTCTTGTGTTTAGTCCACACTTTGGAGTACTTTTCATATGATTTCTTGGACTAACCTATTAACAAGAGCCATAGTGCCAGCTGCCTGTTTTCTGCTATTTTTGGTTCCAGGAAAGTCAGAAAATGAATATTCTCGGAATGGATGGGACAAAAGCCAAAGTGCCTATTTTTCCGAAAGACTCACGGAGCCAGAATACGAGACGGAGAAGGGCCAGGGGCTGGGACCCATCCACACCACCTGGCCACGCGGGCTGGGCCTGGCCGCGCCAGGGGGTGGTCTGGCCTCCCCAGACACCTCCTCCGTCTCCCTCTTCGCCTATAAGTTGCCTTCTGACCTAAAAACTCAAGGGGGTTCGATGTTTTTCTAGAAGGAGTTCCGCTCCGCCGCCACCACCAGATTCCACGAAACAGCACTAGAAACTCTGTTCTGGCACCCTGTCGGGATGGGGAATTGGAGGATATCATCGCCATCATCATCACCATCGCTTCTCTATCAACCATTCATGTTTCCCCCATCTATGAGTGAGTAATCCCCCGCTGTAGGCTATGGGGATGGTAGGGATGGGATGAGATCGTTCATGTAATGGCATCAAATTGTTAGGGCATGGTGCCTAGTATCTTTTATTAGTGGTTTATGATTTGTTGCGACTTGTTGTATTTAATGCTTATCACTAGGGCCCGAGTGCCATGATTTCAGATCTGAACATGTTATTGATTCATTATGATATTATTGTTTATGGTCTTATCTGCAAGTTGTATACACACGTTGTTGTCCGAAACCAAAGGCCCCAAAGTGAGAGAAATCGGGATAACCGTAGGGAATGGCTTTGATGTGAGGATCACATGTGTTCACAGAGTGTTAATGCTTTGCTCCGGCGCTCTATTAAAAGGAGCACCTTAATTGCTAGTAGTTACCTTGAGGCCCCGCTGCAAACGGGTTGGCAGGACAAAAGATGTTCTGCAAGTTCTCATTGCGAGCACGTATGACTATATATGGAACACATGCCTAGGATTATCTAGTACTTGGATGCTTTATCTTATTTATCTGCAATTGCCCTATGTTCTGATTGCTATGTGAATTCTCTTCTCCATGCAACGCCCGTCCATCCATCCCTATGCCTACCGCACTCAAATCCTATTGTTTACCTCTATTATTACTGCTATCTTTACTTTACTATTGCTGATACTTTACTATTCCTACTACAAAACTGTTGCTACTGATAAACTGCTGTGAGCAAGATTGTTTCCACGTGCAGCTGAATTGACAACTCAGTTGTTAAGGCTTATAAATATTCTTTGGCTCCCCTTGTGTCGAATCAATAAATTGGGTTTCACTTCCCTCGAAAATACTGCGATACACCCCCTATACTTGTGGGTCATCAAATGACTCCAGTTGTTGTTAGTAAAAAGAACACACATGCAATGACACTGGTGGATCCATGTGTGGTCTGTGAAGAAAACACACATTTCAATGGCACTTGTGGATCCATATATGGTATGTGAAAAGAACACACGTGCAATGACTCCAGTTGTTGTTAGTAAAAAGAACACACATGCAATGACACTGGTGAATCCATGTGTGGTCTATGAAGAAAACACACATTTCAATGGAACTTGTGGATCCATATATGGTATGTGAAAAGAACACACGTGCAATGACTCCAGTTGTTGTTAGTAAAAAGAACACACCTGCAATGACACTGGTGGATCCATGTGTGGTCTCTAAAGAGAACACACATTTCAATGACACTGGTGGATCCATATGTGGTATGTGAAAAGAACACACATGCAACAACTCTAGTTGTTGTTAGTAAAAAGAAGACACATGCAATGACAATGGTGGATCCATGTGTAGTCTCTGAAGAGAACACACATTTCAATGACACTGGTGGATCCATATGTGGTATGTGAAAAGAACACACATGCAATGACTCCAGTTGTTGTTAGTAAAAAGAACACACATGCAATGACACTGGTGGATCCATGTGTGGTCTCTGAAGAGAACACACATGCAATGACACTGGTGGATCCATATGTGGAATGTGAAAAGAACACACATGCAATGACTCAAGTTGATGTTAGTAAAAAGAGCACACACGCAATGACACTGGTGGATCCATGTGTGGTCTCTGCAGAGAAAACACAATTCAATAACTCTGGTTGTTGTTAGTAAAAAGAGCACACATGAAATGACACTGGTGGATCCACATGTGGATTCTGAAAAGAACACACATGCAATGACACTGGTGGGTCCATATGTGGTATGTGAAAAGCACACACATCTAATGACTCCAGTTGTTGTTAGTAAAAAGTACACACATGCAATGACACTGGTGGATCCATGTGTGGTCTCTCAAGAGAACACACATTTCAATGACACTGGTGGATCCATATATGGTATGTGAAAAGAACACACATGGAATGACTCCTGTTGTTATTAGTAAAAAGAACACATATGCAATGACAATGGTGGATCCATGTGTGGTCTCTGAAGAGAACAAACATGCAATGACTCTAGTTGTGGTTAATGAGAAGAACACACATTTCAATGACACTGGTGGATCCATATGTGGTATGTGAAAAGAATAGTCATGAAATGGCTCAAGTTGTTGTTATTAAAAACAACACACATGCAATGGCACTCGTGGATCCATGTATGGTCTCTGAAGAGAACACACATGCAATGACACTGGTGGATCCATATATGGTATGTGAAAAGAACACACATGCAATAACTCCAGTTGATGTTAGTAAAAAGAGCACACATGCAATGACACTGGTGGATCCATGTGTGGTCTCTGAAGATAACACACATTTCAATGACTCTGGTTGTTGTTAGTAAAAAGAGCACACATGAAATGACACTGGTGGATCCATATGTGGATTGTGAAAAGAACACACATGCAATGACACTGGTGGGTCCATTTGTGGTATGTGAAAAGAACACACATCCAATGACTCCAGTTGTTGTTAGTGAAAAGAACACACATGCAATGACGCTGGTGGATCCATGTGTGGTCTCTAAAGAGAGCACACATTTCAATGACACTGGTGGATCCATATATGGTATGTGAAAAGAACACACATGGAATGAGTCCAGTTGTTGTTAGTAATAACACACATGCAATGACACTGGTGGATCCATGTGTGGTCTCTGAAGAGAACACACATGCAACGACACTGGTGGATCCATATGTGGTATGTGAAAAGAACACACATGCAATGACTCCAGTTGATGTTAGTAAAAAGAGCACACCTGCAATGACACTGGTGGATAAATGTGTGGTCTTTGAAGAGAACACACATTACAATGACTCTGGTTGTTGTTAGTAAAAAGAGCACACATGAAATGACACTGGTGGATCCATATGTGGATTTTGAAAAGAACAAACATGCAATGACACTGGTGGGTCCATATGTGGTATGTGAAAAGAACACACATCCAATGACTCCAGTTGTTGTTAGTGAAAAGAACACACGTGCAATGACACAGGTGGATCCATGTGTGGTCTCTGAGGAGAACACACATTTCAATAACACTGGTGGATCCATATATGGTATGTGAAAAGAACACACATGGAATGACTCCAGTTGTTATTAGTAAAAAGAACACACATGCAATGACAATGGTGGATCCATGTGTGGTCTCTGAAGGGAAAAAACATGCAGTGACTCTGGTTGTGGTTAATGAGAAGAACACACATTTCAATCACACTGGTGGATCCATATGTGGTATGTGAATATAATATTCATGAAATGACTCCAGTTGTTGTTATTAAAAAGAACACACATGCAATGGCAGTCGTGGATCCATTATTGGTCTCTGAAGAGAACACACATGCAATGACACTGGTGGATCCATATATGGTATGTGAAAAGAACACACATGCAATGACTCCAAGTGTTGTTAGTAAAAAGAACACATATGCAATGACACTAGTGGATCCATGTGTGGTCTCTAAAGAGAACACATATTTCATTGACAGTGGTGGATCCATATGTGGTATGTGAAAATAATACACATACACTGACTCCAATTGTTGTTAGTAAAAAGAACACACATGCTTTGAGACTGGTGGATCCATGTGTGGTCTCTAAAGAGAACACACATGTAATGACTCTAGCTATGGTTAATGAGAAGAACACACATTTCAATGACACCGGTGGATCCATATGTGGTATGTGAAAAGAATAGTCATGAAATGACTCTAGTTGTTGTTAGTAAAACGAACACACATGCAATGGCACTCGTGGATCCATGTGTGGTCTCTGAAGAGAACACACATGCAATGACACTGGTGGATCCATATGTGGTATGTGAAAAGAACACACATGCAATGACTCTAGTTGATGTTTGTAAAAAGAGCACACATGCAACGACACTGGTGGATCCATGTGTGGTCTCTGAAGAGAACACACATTTCAATGGCTCTGGTTGTTGTTAGTAAAAGAGCACAGATGAAATGACACTGCTGGATCCATATGTGGATTGTGAAAAGAACACACATGCAATGACGCTGGTCGGTCCATATGTGGTATGTGAAAAGAACACACATCCAATGACTCCAGTTGTTGTTAGTAAAAAGAACACATATGCAATAACACTGGTGGATCCATGTGTGGTCTCTAAAGAGAACACACATTTCAATGACACTGGTGGATCCATATATGGTATGTGAAAAGAACACACATGGAATGAGTCCAGTTGTTGTTAGTAAGAACACACATGCAATGACACTGGTGGATCCATGTGTGGTCTCTGAAGAGAACACACATGCAACGACACTGGTGGATCCATATGTGGTATGTGAAAAGAACACACATGCAATGACTCCAGTTGATGTTAGTAAAAAGAGCACACCTGGAATGACACTGGTGGATCCATGTGTGGTCTTTGAAGAGAACACACATTACAATGACTCTGGTTGTTGTTAGTAAAAAGAGCACACATGAAATGACACTGGTGGATCCATATGTGGATTGTGAAAAGAACACACATGCAATGACACTGGTGGGTCCATATGTGGTATGTGAAAAGAACACACATCCAATGACTCCAGTTGTTGTTAGTGAAAAGAACACACATGCAATGACGCTGGTGGATCCATGTGTAGTCTCTGAGGAGAACACACATTTCAATGACACTAGTGGATCCATATATGGTATGTGAAAAGAACACACATGGAATGACTCCAGTTGTTATTAGTAAAAAGAACACACATGCAATGACAATGGTGGATCCATGTGTGGTCTCTGAAGAGAACAAACATGCAATGACTCTGGTTGTGGTTAATGAGAAGAACACACATTTCAATGACACTGGTGGATCCATAAGTGGTATGTGAAAAGAATATTCATGAAATGACTCCAGTTGGTGTTAGTAAAAAGAACACACATGCAATGACACTAGTGGATCCATGTGTGTTCTTTGAACAGAACACACATGCAATGACACTGGTGGATCCATATGTGGTATGTGAAAAGAACACACATGCAATGACTCCAGTTGTTGTTAGTAAAAAGAACACACATGCAATGACACTGATGGATCCATGTGTGGTCTCTAAAGAGAACACACATTTCGATGACTCTGGTTGTTGTTAGTAAAAAGAGCACACATGCAATGACACTGGTGGATCCATAGGTGGATTGTGAAAACAACACACATGCAATGAAACTGGTGGATCCATATGTGGTATGTGAAGAGAACACACATGCAATGACTCCATTTGTTGTTAGTAAAAAGAACACACATGCAATGACACTGGTGGATCCATGTGTGGTCTCTAAAGAGAACAGACATGCAATGACTCTAGCTGTGGTTAATGAGAAGAACCCACATTTCAATGACACTGATGGATCCATATGTAGTATGTGAAAAGAATTGTCATGAAATGACTCCAGTTGTTGTTAGTAAAAAGAACACACCTGCAGTGACACTGGTGGATCCATGTGTGGTCTCTAAAGAGAACACACATTTCAATGACACTAGTGGATCCATATGTGGTATGTGAAAAGAATAGTCATGAAATGACTCTAGTTGTTGTTATTAAAAAGAACACTCATGCAATGGCACTCGTGGATCCATGTGTGGTCTCTGAAGAGAACACACATGCAATGACACTGGTGGATCCATATATGGTATGTGAAAAGAACACACATGCAATGACTCCAGTTGTTGTTAGTAAAAAGAACACATATGCAATGACACTAGTGGATCCATGTGTGGTCTCTAAAGAGAACACATATTTCATTGACACTGGTGGATCCATATGTGGTATGTGAAAAGAACACACATACAATGACTCCAATTGTTGTTAGTGAAAAGAACACACATGCAATGAGACTGGTGGATCCATGTGTGGTCTCTGAAGAGAACACACATGCAATGACGCTAGCTATGGTTAATGAGAAGAACACACATTTCAATGACACTGGTGGATCGATATGTGGTATGTGAAAAGAACAGTCATGAAATGACTCCAGTTGTGGTTAATGAAAGAATACAACATTTCAATGACAATGGTGGTTCCATATGTGGTCTGTGAAAAGAACACACATGCAATGACTCTAGCTGTGGTTACTGAGAAGAACACACATGCAATGACACTAGTGGATCCATAGGAGGATTGTGAAAAGAGATTTGCCCTCTCTCTCGGTCATAAATCTCACAATAGCCCAAATGTGTGGAGATCCCAAACGTGTGCTAACTCTGGGTGCTACGCCCTGATTGGCTGACACAGATGTCACGTGGATCGTCTGCACCAACCGTTGATCCTATGTGATCCAACAGGTAGGATAACCCCTCCCTTCTCCACTTTTTTATGCATGGTCAATCTATGCCACCTCTCTATCTGTGCCATCGATACTTTACCTCCATAAACAAGTGAAAATCCATCTATCTAACTAAAATAAATAAAACAAATGATCATATTTCAAAGAAGCCATCGTCTTCGTCTTCCGGTTCATCCTTGTCTTCGTCAACGCCATGGTCCCTGCCATCGCCGCCATCGGTGTCCTCCTTTGATGACTCGACACCGCCCCCTTCCTCGAATAAGCGCATTATCTCCTCGTCGGAGTCCTCCTCCTCCTCCCCCTCTTTTTAGTCCCACGGGTCCATGTCACTCTCCTCCGCTTCTGCCTCCAACTGATCGATGAAGGCCTCCTCGTTGGCCAAGTCAGACCCATCTAAATAGCTATCTCCTCTCTTCTTCCTGCTCTTCTTCTCTTTCCTCTTCTTGTCCGTACTCGCCGGTGCAACATGCGCCCCCGTCTTGGCTGCTGCTATGCGCTCGTCTGATGCTGCAGGTACCCCACGCTCCTCCTGCGCGACCGGTACGAGCTTCGACGTCGCGGTGTCCTCGAGTGCTGATGTCGATGGATCCTGGTGCGGTCGGACACGACGTGCTGCCTTAGTAGGCGACTCGCGAGCACAAACAATGCATTGAAGAGCCGGGGACGCAGGACAGTCACTAGACGGCTTGGACCTGTCATTGCCACGATGAGGAGGCATCGTTCTCGAGGTAGTTGCTCTGAATGGTCGATGGCGGGTACACAGAGTGGGGTGCCGATCTGATAAAGGATGAGCAACGGTATCGTGCGTCATGTCCACGAATGCATTTGTTGATTATCAAAAAAAAGTAATATCTCGCCTACTGAACATAATTTGATCACAAAAAAGTGGCACAGCATATTCTAGACTCGTAAATATCCCGTGCGTGCCTGTTGATGTGGAGTTTGATGGAATTCGACGTGCCGACGTGATCGTGCAGCAGTTGCGCGCGTCATTGCCCCATCAACACGTGACACACGCACATGGGAGGTGCACGCCGATGCCCGTGATGACCACCCGACTTGCACTCCCCTTATTATATACTGGATTTTGGGCGGCGCCGAAGACCATTGAAGTGTCCATCGCAATAAAGACAAGTCCCATCGATTCCCTACCCTGCCCCCTGGCTTCTTTGAGAAGGTAGACCGTACACGGTGGTCTTGTATAATAGTACTAGTACTACTAGACCACGACATGTACTCTTTGACTCTTCTCCCACACTAATCACTATCTTCTTCCTCCTACCACCGCCACCCTCACCCTGCAAGCCATGGCTCCCTTGAGGAGGGGGAGGGGCCGGTCGATGATCCTCGCGGAAAAAAGGGAGAGAAATCGACGCGAGGCACTTCTTGCTCTACCAGCCGCTCAAGCCCCCCTGTCATCGAGGCCCAATCTCCCCCAACAATGGTGTTGAATGTTCTAGCAAGCGAGGGCTCCTCCCGGTACAGTCTTATTGTTCTACTTCTTCTCCATCTCCCTCTCCATCATGATCTTATTCAGCTTCTTCTTGTTTTTCTTCTTCTTCTTGCTCTTCCTCTTCTACGTATTACAGGCCGGCCGTGGAGCCAGAATCCACCACGACGGAGGCGTTGTAGGACCTGTTCGGCCCTGTTCCATGTCTTAGCGAGGTAGCAAATCTCCACACTTTTATTTCTCCGAGTTGTGATGTGGATTTCTTAGATCGTGTCCGCCCCGCATTGGGGTTTCTTCTTCTTTTGCGAGTTGAATTAGTTTTCATGGATATGACTGGATCTCTTGGTTTTTCCTTAATTCCTCTATTCATAGATTCACTATGGATTTTTTGTGATTAGGACTAGTTTATCGTGGTCATGAATAGATCTCTAGGTCCATTTTTTAACACTGCGGTCAATAGATTCAACGGGGATTTTTTGATCTATATCAGTATTCACCTAGAACCTGGGGTGTAATTATAGAATTCCTATTTCAATTAACATGAACGATGCAGCGATCGAATGCCGATTACCATGACAAGGTGGCCGCGATCAGTGCCAAGATTGACAACCAACATGGGCTTGCACGCTTCCTCACCCAAGCTAATGAGAGCCTACACAAGCAATTATCTATGCAGAAGGAGATCTCGCTAGATTTTGCATGTGATGTCATGAGGCTACAGAAAGTGCTCGACCGTAACTTGAACAGGCAAGAACAGGCCATCAAGATAATCAACGAGCTCATGGAGGAGTAGAAGAATCTCGTGGAAAGGTGCACTCTCCTGCAGGAAGAAGTCACCAAGGCACTTAGAGGATGCGTCAAGGAAACCAAGGCTAACATCCGAGCCTACCATGACAGGAACTGTTGCCTGGATGCAGTGAAGGAGATGAAGCAAGACATGAGCAGAGGGATCACCATACTCGAGGGTGTTCGGAAAGAGAAGGAGGAGCTAAGGGCTTGTTTGGAGGCGTATCAGAGCAATGCTCAAGTCTGATTCCCGTTAGTGGGGACACAAATATCAGTTCGTCCTCCACTCCTTTTGTAATGTTTAGGGTTCAGGGAGCAATGCCCAAGTCTGCTTCCCATTATAGGGTGCAATAAGAATCCTTAGGCAACTCCTTATCTATTTGGACATGTGTTGGTGTTCATGTTCATGAATGGACACCATGTGCTCTTTCCATTATGTATCTATGGGGTGTGCATTATGAGTTTGCCACTCTCCCACAACTATTTGGTGATATTGGGAAAAACCCACAACACACTAAACTGCAGATAAATCTTATTTGTCTTTGAAATTGAAATTATGACAGTGCCACTAGTCGTTTCATAAAATGATGATTAGTTCTAGGTTGCTTCTTCCTTGAAATTATGACAGTGCCACTAGTCGATTCAGTTAATTGTGGAAACTAACAACTTGTCCTGGTGAACTGAACAAACCATACTATGTATTTTTGTTGCAGGGAAAGAGGCGAAACATCGACCAGGACCTGGCGACCTCGCTAAATGACAAGATAGCAATCCAAAGGGAGAAGCAGAATTCCCAAAAACTGGCCTTTGACCACCTGCGTGCTGAACTCGTGGTCCTTTCTGACAACTGCCAGAAACTGAAGGACTTAAACGCCGGCTAGGCGAAGCTACACAGTGAAGGTCGCACCTCGGCTAGGAAGCAGACGGAGATCATGAAAGGGATCTTGAAGGAAAATCGTATGGCTATGGACCACGGAGCGCTGGAACCTATAGCTGAAGCACGACATAGTACTGAAGAAGTTGGCCGATCTTAGGGAGGAAAACAGGCAGCTCCAGGCCAGGCTCGCTTGAACACAACATATGTCTATTTAGTACTGAACTGCCTGGTTTATCCTCTGGAGTGGAGATTTTGTAAGCGTGAACTTAACTCTATGCACGATATGTGTGTTCGTCTGAAATTAGTTTGCTCAAGGATTGAGTTTGGCTTAGTTAAGAAAGCACAATTGCAAGCCTTATAGTTAACTAGTTTTAGGCATCAGCACAACATAAATTATTCATCTCGAATTTCCTTTATCCTCTATAGTATGTCCTTGTTCATCCTTGTGCGCCTTCTTCAGTTCCTTCAACAGATCCAGAATGCAGTACTATAGCTTCTTCTTGTCTTCCCTAAGTTGATCCCTCTCCTTTTCTGCATTACTTACATCAGTAAATCTACCCGACCTTTCCAACCCATACATCTCCCATAATTGTGCCAAACGTTTCTTAAGTGCATCTGGCCACTCAAGATCAACACACTCTACTGCTTTACACACCGAGCCAACCTAAAAACACACACACTATAGTGTTATGAACATGCACGATACATTTTACTTCATGTCACAGTTGCACATAATGTAAACAAACCTGATTTGGATAGCCCAAAAACCTTCTCCCAGTGTTAGTGCCTTCGAATGCAACATGTCTCCTCAGTTTTAGCCCATGGTCACATGACACTTCTCCATCGAGATCTAGGCCCTCCCATTCAGAGTCATAGATCGTCTGTGGTACCTATAGGTAAACGCAAAGCTGAAATCGAACACGATTGCATGCACATATGGAGCTCAGATCGAGAGATTTACCATTGCCTAACCCTAGCCCGAGAAAACATAGGAACTCACATTGTGGAAGGAATACTCGATGTTGGAGAGAAGGTTGTCGCTGCTCGACTGGTCATCCTCGCTGTTCAAGGACATCATGGCGAATGCGTCTTTGCAGGCGACGGCGATAGAGAGAGAGAGAGAGAGAGAGAGAGAGAGAGAGAGGGAGAGAGAGAGAGAGAGAGTAGCCCTCCTACCACTGCAACAATGAATAAATTGGCATGTTACAATAGTTTAATGGATACCATGCCCTTTCCCTGGATTACTTTCTCCTGCCTAATATGGATTCTCTTCATACATTCTCATTTAAAATATTAAACCTGTACTCCCTCCATCCCAATTTCATTGCCTAACAAAAACATACTAGTATATTACATCATCTAAAGAAACAAAATCATGTCAACTACAAGGTACTTATGCATCAGTTCTTCAGTCATGGTTTCACAAAACATTACATTAGAATCTCGCAACAAACATAATCACATCATGGTTTCACAAAAAATCACATTACAATCTCTCAACAAACATAATCACCGAAACAAGTATATTACATCAACTGAAGAAACAAAATCATGTCGACTACAAGGTACTTACACATCACTTGTCCTATCATGGTTTCGCAAAACATTACATTACAATCTCTCAACAAACAAAATAACAGAAACAAGTAAAGTACATCATCTCAAGAAACATAATCATGTCAACTACAATGTATTTATGCATCACTTGTCCAGTCATGCTTTCACAAAACATTACATTACAATGTCCCAACAAACATAATAACAGAAACAAGTATGGTACGTCATCTTAAGAAACATAATCATGTCAACTACAATGTACTTATGTCTTATTACAACAACGATGGTTTCAGCGAGTGACATGTCCGAAAATCTCAACAGCTCGCATAGCATTATATCGCAATCTCTCAACAAACATAATCACATAAACACACTCTAAATGAAACAGCAGTCAATATTACAAATACAGGTAGGGGAACCCCACGGTCCATATGACAAGCCTAGGGTAGCATCTCTCATCAGATCTCATCAACGTCGACCACCTCATTCTATTCAGCCACTACAGGGGCATCTACATCCACTATAACCTATCCAACAACATCAGAAATGGTACCAAGGACGAACACCTTCCTGGTTCGCTTCTTTCGTTGCATAATTTGCATAAGATCTTCAGTATCCAAAACATCTATGAATTGCTGCTTCTTATGATGCCACCACCGGATTTTTTTCATCTGCTTAGGTCCAATACTGATTTCCTTACCGATCATCTCTCTCATTTCATAAAGAGTTATGTTTTTCGAATCGACAGTGATCTCCACAGTACATGACAAAATTGGCTTATTAACTCCCTCATCAAGTTTTGCCATGTATGAATCCACCTCTATGCGTATACTGAACTTATCTAGATCAGCATCTATTGGTCCATATTCTATAGGAGCAGAAGCTCTGGCATCAAGATCCCCAACATCTGCATACATATCATCAATCATCGCTTCAACTTTCACCTTACGATCTGCTGCACAACACTCCCAAACCATCCGAAGCTCATGGGAGTGCTCAATTTGCTAATAGGTTTCATTCATGTTCCGCCACATCAATTTTGTCCTCTGTATAGAACCCCAGGGAATTCTAGCGGCAAGCATATCTACCAACTGCGAAATAGACACAACCTCTTTGTAATTCACAAGCAGATGCACATCTTGCTCGAACACAACCCTGTCGCAACAAAAACCAAGTTTTGCAGTGTACTGGCGAACATGAACTGTGAACTCATATAGGTCCCTTGTATCAAAGATGTGCCTAATTTCATTAAAAAAGGGAACTTTTCAGTTCATTCGATTCTATTATGCCGTAACTAATCTACTTGCAAGATAAGGCACAGATAAGAAAAATTCACCTCTTGCTCTTCTCCTAGGTTTTTTTCTTCGAGATCTAGGTGCCGCATCCACCCACTGGAGCCAAACAATTCGCCACCGGCCTTGCTTTTCTCTTCAACCTGCTGCTCGTAGGTACCTTGGGAGCAGAATCCTTCCTGGCCTCCTCGCTATCCGGGGCTGAAGACCTCGCCGCTGCTTTGTGTTGAGCCCTAGACTTGGGCCCTGACGGACCCGAATCAGTCGACGACGGAGCTACAACCTTTGCCTTGCAAGACATGCTGGGCCGCCTCTGTCGGATTCAGTGTCGGCGGAAGGGAGAAAAAAAGGTCCTCCACCGCCGGCAGATTTAGGGTCGGGGAAAGGAAGAAAAGCGACCACCGCCGCCACAGCAAGATTCAGTGTCGAGAGTTAGGAAAGTACAGTAATGGATTTTCCCCTACGACACGTGCAGGATGGCTAACGAGAGTGACCGACGAAGAAGGGGCACAGTAGGAACTAGTGTAACGAAATATCCCGACTTAATGGGCGCAATTTGTAAATATTGGGTTTGGCCATCATTCATTCAAAACACCCCTCTCAGCAATTGGCACCCGAACTTTTCGAATCACGGTGATTTAAATCAACTTGGGTACCCCGCACTTGGATGAAGATCTTGATGAGGAGGAACATAATGACGCGAAGAGCTTGAAGAGCTTGAAGCACGTGAATGTGGTCTTGCCATTCCGTCGATGAGGCATCGAAGATTGTCATTTGTTTCAGCGAAGGAGCGTTGAAGCGCTTCATTTTGGTGACCGAAGTTGTGATGCATTGCATGCATTTGTCGTTTGAGTCCGTCGAAGTGGTTGTCAATGTTCTTGAACTTGGCTTACGTCTCACCAAATTGTTCATCTTGTCGTGTCTTAAGGGCTTCGAAACATTGACGGAACACTTGTCGAACGATAAAGTGACTTGCGCGCATCATGTACAGTCCTTGCTCTTCTTCTTGCGGAGGTGGTTGGCTCGACTCACCGTGCCTGTCCATCATGCAAAACACACAAGTATTGTATGCGGAAGTAGAATATGGTGGTGTTATCATTGTACCTCACCTTGGGGATTGCACCAAACTAGAAACCACAAGTGAGAGCTATAAACGTGCAAACTGGAAATGCAAAGAAAACTCACACTAAAGAAAGAACTAACTCTCAAAAGCTTGTTGGTGGTAGGTTAGGGTTGTGGAAAGCCAAAGAACCAACCAAAAGAAAAGGGATAGTCAAAAGTGGGTAAAATCCAACAAAACTCAAGTCAAAGGCGACGGTCAACAACTCAAAGGGGTGACGGGAACCTACGACTATATACACAGACATTGTTGAGGGCAAAACTCTAGGGTGTCCCGATCTTTCACGAATCGCACTCAAATCGAGGATGGAGTGCGGGGAGAGGAGGGAAGGATGAACACGACAAACTCACGCACAAACAACGTGATGAACACACACACACACAAAACCACGATACACACCAATAGCTCACGCTGGCGATGACCAGTTCGGCGCAATCCCTCGGATCGGTGTCAGGCGGAGGACTCTCTCTCTCTCTCGAACCGACACGGTGAGAAGGGAGACTTGGTGATATCTTGACGTCTAGGCAAAGTGACTCCGATGCCTAGTCCTTGTACAACACGGAGGCACGATGTAAACTCCAACAAGGTTTGGGATATTTGGTGCTCCTTGGTCAAAGGAGCATGAGGCAATAACTAGATAGATCCACATGGGGTTTCCACTAATTCCAAATATCATTCCTAGGGTTTACAATAGAGGTGGGGGACGATATATAGGCCAGCCACATAGTTAGGGGTACTTTAGGAATAAAATACAAGTTCTGGACGGACTAAGGGGTACATGGGACGAAGGCCCAAATGCCTTTTAAATGCCTAGCGACGGTTGGTCCGGAGACTTCGGTGTGGCGAGATGGAGACTCCGGTCTGGGCCAGAGATTCCGGTCGGTCTCTGGTCGAGCCTCCATAGGGGCACACAGATTGTCCTCAAGCTCGATTTTGGGGTCAGGCCGGAGGTGGGGCCAGAGACTCTGGTGTCTTCAGGCTAGAGACTTTGGTGGACCAGAGACTCCGGTGTGCGCAGATCGGAGACTCCAGTCTGAGCAGCTCCAGCAGCCTCTGCTTCACGATCTACTCCTTGTTCTCCATCCTTTGGAGCTTGGTGATGTGTTGGGGATTCGTACCTGATGATGCACAGAGTAGTTGCATGAAGTAGCACAGCATCCAAGGATGTATCAAATTGGCATGAGGAGAGGGGCGAGTTCACCTTAACATGTAGGAGTTCGGCTCGGGCACGAGTCATGGGTCCACTTAGGGGACTTGGTGGTGTAGATGTAGGAGCATCTGTAGGACGGGCTGCATCAGCCCCCCCTTGGGAAAGAGTCGTCCTCGACTCTTCATGGGTATCATCTTGAACATCTCCATGGTAGGGTGAGAGGTCCTTGACATTGAATGTATTGCTTGCAAGGTACTTGGAGACTGGAATGTCGATGATAGGCGTTATTGTTGATTCTCTTGAGGACCTTGAAGGGGCCATCTCCTCTTCCTTTGAGCTTGGAATCTCATTCCTTGGGAAAGCAGTCTTTGCTCAAATGTATCCATACAAGGTCACCTTCTTGTCATCTCCTTCTTGTCCTTGTTTAACCTTGAAGCTTGGCGAACGACTTGTTGCTTGATAGTAGCTCTTGTTTGTTCATGAAGTTTCTTCATAGCTTGTGCGCGCTTCTCAACGTCCATGTTGGTGTGCTCATGGAGAGGTAGTGGTTGGATGTCGAGCGCGGTGAGGGGCTTGAAACCATAGATGGTCATGAAGGGACTCATCTTGGTTGTTGAGTGCTTTGCTCGATTGTAGGAGAAATCGGCGTGGGGAATGCATTCCTCCCATTCCTTCAAGTTCTTCTTGATCAACACACGTAGGAGAGTTCCGAGGCTTCGGTTGACAACCTCGGTTTGTCCATCGGTTTGTGGATGCGACGCGGATGAAAATAGGAGCTTGACACTAAGCTTGGCCATGAGGGTCTTCCATAAGTAGCTCATGAATTTGACGTCGCGATCGGAGACGATTGTTCTTGGCACACCGTGAAGATAGACGATTTCCCTGAAAAACTGATTTTGCAACATGTGAATCATCATCGGTCTTATGGCACGGTATGAATTGTGCCATTTTGGAAAAGCGATCCACGACAAAAAATATAGAATCATGACCATGCTTAGATCTAGGCAATCCTAACACGAAATCCATGCTAACGTCAGACCAAGGTGTATGAGGAGTAGGCAATGGCATATAAAGACCATAAGTTTTAGCTTGCGACTTAGCTTGAACACATGTCGTGCATCGTTAATGTAGTGCTCCACATCGCGCTTCATCTATGGCCAAAAGTAGTTAGTGGAGAGCATGTCCAAAGTCTTGTCACGGCCAAAGTGACGCATGAGGCCACCACCATGAGATTCTTGGAGAAGCAAAATTTGGAGCGAGGACTTCGAAATGCAAAGCTTGTTTTGTTTAAATAGAAAGCCCTTATACAAATAGAAATCATCAACTCCTTTGTCAATGGAGCACTTTGCGAAAATTGGTTCAAATAACGGGTCAGAAGCATACAAAGATTTTATTTCCTCAAGACCCAACATGTTGACTTCAAGTTGAGTAAGAAGGTTTGTGTGTTTGCGAGACAAAGCGTCCGCAACTACATTATCTTTGCCCTTCTTATACTTGACAATGTACGGCAAAGACTCCATGAACTCAACCCTCTTAGCGTGTATCATACTCAAGTTGGCTTGGCCTTTGAGATATTTCAACGACTAATGGTCGGAATGTATGATAAATTCCTTGGGGCATAGGTAGTGTTTCCAAACTTGAAGGACACGAACTATGGCAAAAAGCTCTTTGTCATAAATTGGATAATTAAGGCAAGCACCATAAAGTTTCTCGCTATGGTAGGATATAGGACGTCGTTTTGCATAAGGACTCCTCCAATGCCAATACCACTAGCATCACACTCTGTCTCAAAAGTTTTTGTGAAATCTGGTAACGCAAGGAGGAGTGCTTATGTGAGCCTCTTTTTAAGTTCATCAAAAGCTTTTTGTTGAGCTTTGACCCACACGAAGTTGACATTCTTCTTTGTCAACTCGTTGAGAGGACAAACAAGGGTTGAAAAGTCTTGCACAAAGCAACAATAGAGACCGACCAACCCATGAAAACCTCGGAGTTCACTCACATTTGTTGGGATGGGCCAATCTCGTATGTCCTTTTCCTTGGAAATATCAACTTCAATTCCTTTCGAAGAAACGACAAATCCAAGAAAAATCAACTTGTCTTTACCAAAAGTGCACTTGGGAAGATTAGCATAAATATTTTCATGTCGAAGGATTTGCAAAACTTCCTTGACATGTGTTATATGGTCCTCAAGTGATTTGCTATAAACAAGAATATCATCGAAATAGACAACAACACTTTTTCCAATGAGAGAACGCAAGATGTGATTCAGAAGGCGCATGAAAGTGGATGGTGCATTAGATAAGCCAAAGGGCATAACCAACCATTCATAGAGACCAAGTTTGGTCTTGAAGGAGGTTTTCGAGTCATCACCTTCAGCAATGCGTATTTGATGGTAACCACTACGAAGATCAATTTTCGAAAAAATAGTGGCTCCACACAACTCATCAAGCATGTCATCGAGGCGTGGTATGGGATGTCGATAATGCACGATGATAGCATTGATTGGATGGCAATCCATGCATAAGCGTAACGTATCATCCATCTTTGGAAAAGAATCACGGGGACAACATTTGGACTACTGCTAACTTGGATCAAACCTTTGGAGACGAGTTGGTTGATTTGACGTTCAATCTCCTTTGTCTCCTCCGGGTTCGTGCGGTAAGCGGCGCGGTTGGGAAGTGGTGCACTGAGGATGAGGTCAATACGATGTTCGATGCCGCGAAGAGGAGGTAGTCAATGTGGGAGTTCTTCGGGAAACACATCCTTGAATTCCTTCAAAACAATCATTAAAGATGGAGGAACATTGGGTAACTCATTACTTCCTTGCGCTAGTCCCTTGCAAAGGAGGACATAGTGCAATATGGATGGGTTGTTCCGAACAACTCTCATCTCACTTTTGGTGGCAAGGAGAACACTCATAGTTTTTCCACTCGAGTTTGGCTTGTGGATCTCACTCACTATGAGGTGGTTCTCTCTCTCTCACCGCTCTTCTCACAAGGAGGTGTTGTGGTTTGAGCCCTCACTAAAGCCTTTGCATTGTCCGCAATTATTTGGCTAGGAGTCATTGGTTGCAAAACACATGTTTCGTTGAGCTATTTGAAGGTGTATACATTGGTGCGACCATCATGTAGAGCAGTCTTGTCAAATTTCCATGGTCGACCAAGAAGCATGTGATAAACGGTCATAGGAACCACATCGCACTCCACCATGTCTTTGTAAGGACCAATGGCGAAGGAGACCGATATGGTATGATTGATCTTCACGGACCCTTGGTAACTTAGCCATTGCAGGTGGTAGGGGTGCTTGTGTGGATGGAGGGTGAGGTTGAGCTTCTCATACAACTCGGTGCTAGCAAGTTTGTGGCAACTCCCTCCATCAATGATCACCTTGATAGATTTTCCATTGATGCCGGCTCGTGTTTGGAAGATATTTGAGCGTTGGTCTTCATGCTCTTGTGCTTGTGCGATCAATATCCTTGTGACGACATGCGACAGATTTGCATCATGTTCACACATGAGGAGTTCTTGGTCATCTTCCACTCGTTTCCTTTACATTGCTTCCTTGACACGGGCATCAAATTCATCTTCACTCAAGTACTCTTTGTCGCCATTGTAATGGATGAACAATACCTTCTTGTTTCCACATTCGGCCGACTTGTGTCCTTTCCCTCCAGACTTGTAGCATTCACCGTTGAAAGGTGTATCACTCTTTGCTTGTTTGCCACTTGGGGGCAGTTTTCCTTGAGGAAATGTGGGCTTGAAGGAAGGCTTGGAGGTACTTGAGGAGCTTCCATTAAGGGTTTTGGTGTAGCGGTTGAAGCTTGCTTGTAGGTGAAATACATCTTGGGTTTGTTGTACTTGATTTCCTCTTGCACTTGACGTTCGGCCTTTGTTGCGATGTGCAGAAGCTCAACCATGTCGTTGTATGTTCGGAAATCGACGATGCGCTTGATTGGATGGTTTAGCCCAATCAGGAAGCGTGCCATAGTTTGCTCCATATGCTCATCAATGTTGGCGTGAATCAAGTTGAGTTCCATTTCCTTGAAGTACTGTTCCACGGTCTTTGTCCCTTGAAGAAGTGATTGAAGGTTCTTGAAGAGGTCACGCGTGTAGTGCGCGGGGATAAAACGGGATCTCATATGAGCCTTCATGTCATGCTAAGTTGTGATTGGCGGCTCTTGTCTTGCATCGCGAGCAACTTTAACTTGTTCCCACCAAAGGTTGGTGTAATAATCAAACTCAAGTGAATCCATGGGGACCATATTCTCATTGCTATAATTGTGCATGCGGAAGATCTTCTCGACTTTGAGTGCCCATGAGAGGTATTCTTCGAAGTCATTAGATCCGCTAAACTTGGGCATTGTGAAGTTGAGCTTGCCGAAAGTTTCTTCATTGTTGCGGTCATTGCGATGAGCTTGGTGACCTTGTTTATGATCTTGTGGTTGATGCGGTGGAACTTGGTTCTTACGACCTTGGTGAGGAGCTTTCTCTTGATGTTGTTATTGTGGAGATTGCTCTTTCTCTTGGCGCGGTTGTTGAGGATATTGGGTACTTGGGCCCCATGAGCGTGTTGAGGATGTGGAGCCTCTTGACTCGGTTGATGACGAAGAGGAGGCTCGTTCCTCGGTTGGTGATGGTGATTAGGCACATGGGCCTCCAGCGAAGATCATGGTCTTGAGCCTCTTGACGTGGTGGGCATCGCTCGACATGTACCACTTGACGCTCCATGTTTTTGTGTGGTGGAGGAGGCGCCTCGTGATGACCATGGTGTCGGTGTTGACGTTCATGACAATGATGACGAGGAGGAGGATCTTGGAGAGCTCCATGTCGATGACGAGCTTGATTCTCCAAATTGGAGTCATCACTTGTTGTGTCAAGTACATCTTGCGGTCGATGGTGGTAGACTTGCGGTTGCACTTGCGGTTCTTCTTGTGGTTTCTCTTGTTGGATCACTAGTGCCCTTGCGTGATGACGGTGTGCTTCTTGCCTTGCTCGTAGCCTTGAAGAAAATTCACCATCATAGCTTGACGTTGTGGCATGCCATGGGGAAGGTACGTAGTTCGAAGAACTTCCATCTTCAACCACGGGGGCATCATTGCGTCTTTGAACACTTGCATGAAGATCTTGTGGAAGAGGTGCGTGATGACGCGAAGAACTTGAAGATCTTGATGCGCGTGAACATGGTCTTACCATTCCATCGATGAGGTGTCGAAGATTGTCATTTGTTTCGGCGACGGAGTGTTGAAGCGCTTCATTTTGGTGACCGAAGTTGTGATGCATTGCATGCATTTGTCGTTCGAGGCCATCGAAGCGGTTATCGATGTTCTTGAACTTCGCTTGCGTATCGCCAAATTGTTCATCTTGTCGCCTCTCAAGTGCTTGGCAATGATCACGGAACTCTTGTCGGACGATGAAGTGACTTGTGCGCGTCATGTACGGTCCATGTTCTTCTTGGGAAGGTGGTTGGCTCGACTCACCGTTCCTATCCATCATGCAAAACACACAAGTATTTTATATGGAAGTGGAATATGGTGGTGTTAGCCTTGTACCTCACCTTGGGGATTGCACCAAACTAGAAACCACAAGTGAGAGCTATAAGCGTGCAAAGTGGGATTGCAAAGAAAACTCACACTAAAGAAAGAACTAACTCTCAAAAGCTTGTTGGTGGTAGGTTAGGGTTGTGGAATGCCAAAGAACTAACCAAAATAAAAGGGATAGTCAAAATTGGTTAAAATCCAAACAAAACTCAAGTCAAAGGCGAAGGTCAACAACTCAAAAGTGGTGACAAGAACCGACGACTATATACATACACGTGGAGATTGTTGGGATTGACACGACTATGAAAGTGAGCAACAAAATGTCCTAATGAAGACTAAGCTCGTTGTCGTGCCAAATGCAAGGAGAGACCGTGGCTTGTTTGCAAAGAAGAAAAATGAGCAACAAATGTGTGCACTTGCATTGGGCGCTCTTCTTTCTCTCTTGCTTTGAGACTCTCTTTTGCAAAGGGAGACTATTTTTCTTTTTCTTTTTCTTTCTTTTGTATATTTTTTTTGCTCTCCCTTGATGATACCTAGTCACACTTGCTATTGCTCTTGCACTCTCACTATCCAAGGAAAAATGCATAATGCTCACATGGGGTTAGTTGATGATGAACCTTCCTATTAATTGATGACACGCACACGGGTACAAACAAACAATAGGAAATTAGCCAATGCAAGATAAGAGGCAAAACTATCAAAATTAGGCATCAGGGCTGGAGACTCTAGGGTTTTAGGCCGGAAACTCCAGTCCAGGCCGGAGACTCCGGTGTGGATATGCCGGGGACTCTGGTGTGCAGGCCAGAGACTCCGGTTTGGAGTCAGATCGCGAACTGCTCGTGTTCTTGAGCAGAAATCCACGCCTTGGGTCCTCAAATCCACAAAAAATTGGCAAAACTGGGCTGGAAAATGCAAGATAAAGATGGACCAACTCCTAAGACAAGGTCTGATTGGATCAAAACCACAAATAACACTCCAAATCAAGAGATCAATCCAAAGGCAAATTTGGGCTGTTTTTTGGGGATTTTCGAATTTTTGGTGGATAGAAGAAAATTTTGTGGGGGAATTCGTGAGCAACGAAGCTCTTGATACCAATATGTTGAGGGTAAACCTCTAGGGTGGCCTGATCTTTCACGAATCCCACTCAAATCGAGGATGGAGGGCGGGCAGAGGAGGGGTGGATGAACACGACGAACTCACGCACGAAGAATGCGATGAACACACATAGGCAAAACCACGATACACAACAATAGCTCATGCCGGCGGTGACCGGTCCGGTGCAATCCCAAGGATCGACGACGGGCGGAGGACTCTCTCTCGAACCGGCATAGTGAGAAGGGAGACTCAGTGAGATCTTGACGTCTAGGCAAAGGGACTCCAATGTCTAGGCCTTGTACAATGCGGAGGCACGATGCAAACTCCAACGAGGTTTGTGATATTTGGTGCTCCTTTGTAAAAGGAACATGAGGCAAGAACTAGATAGATCCATAAAGGGGTTTCCACTAATTCCAAATATCATGCCTAGGGTTAACAATGGAGGTGGGGGACTATATATAGGCCAGCCACTTAATCAGGGGTACTTTTGGAATAAAAGACAAGTTCTGGACGGACTAAGGGTACATGGGCCGAACGCCCAAAGACCTTTTACATGCCTGGTGACGGTCGGTCCGGAGACTCCGGTGTGCAGACCGGAGACTCCGGTTTGGGCCGGATATTTTGGAGGGGTGTCTAGTGGAGCCTCCAGATGGGCCATCTGGCTGTCACAAGGCCTGGTTCGGGCGTCATACCGGAGGTGGGCTAGAGTCTCTGGGGTCTTCAGGCCGGAGACTTTGATGGACTAGAGACTCTGGTATGAGCAGCTCCAACGACTTCTGCTTCACGATCTGCTCCTTTTTCTCCATCCTTGGGTGCTTTGTGATGTGTTGGGGCATCGTATATATATATATATATGCATAGAGCAGTTGCATGAAGTAGCACACGATCCAAGGAGGTATCAAATTGGCACGAGGAGAGGTGCGAGTTCACCTTAGCTTGTAGGAGTTTGGCTCGGGGACGAGTCATGGGTCCACTTGGGGAACTTGATGGTGTAGATATAGGAGCGTCCGTAGGACGGGCTGCATCAGCTCCCCCCTTGGGAAAGAGTCGTCCTTGACTCTTCATGGGTATCATATTGAACATCTCCATGGTAGGGTGAGAGGTCCTTGACATTGAATGTGTTGCTTGCAAGGTACTTGGAGACTGGAATGTCAATGATGTAGGCGTTGTTGATGATTCTCTTAATGACCTTGAAGGGGCCATCCCCTCTTGGTTTGAGCTTGGAATCTCGTTCCTTGGGAAAGCGGTCTTTTCTCAAGTGTATCCATACAAGGTCACCTTCTTCAAAGATCATATCCTTCTTGTCCTTGTTTAACCTTGAGGCTTGGCGGAGGACTTGTTGTTCGATAGTAGCTCTTGTTTCTTCATGAAGCTTCTTCATAGCTTGTGCGCACTTCTCAATGTCCATGTTGGTGCGCTCATGGAGAGGTAGTGGTAGGATGTCGAGCGCGGTGAAGGGCTCGAAACCATAGACGATCATCAAGGGACTCATCTTGGTTGTTGAGTGCTTGGCTCGGTTGTAGGCGAACTCGGCGGGTGGAATGCATTCCTCCCAATTGATGCAGCCCGTCCTACGGACGCTCCTACATCTACACCACCAAGTCCCCCAAGTGGACCGATGACCCGTGCCCGAGCCAAGCTCCTTCAAGCTAAGGTGAATTCGCTCCTTCTCTCATGTGATTTGGAAACATCCTTGGATTGCTTGCTACTTCATGCCAATACCTTATGCATCATTAGGTACGAACCCCTTGAAGAAATTCCAAGAGAAGGAGCCAAGCCATCGCAAGACAGAGTCGCAGACCAAACCGGCACTAGGATCAGTAGACCGGAATTCCCACCGGAATTTACAGCGCACACTCCGTCGGACGGGACTAGCGACCGAAATTCCCACCGGAATTTCCGGCGCACACTCCGCCGGATGGGACCAGCGACCGGAAATACCGGCGCGCGCCGAAAACTTCTGGCGCCGACCGAACAACGCCTTTGTGAGCCGTTCCGGTTTCGACCAGAAATTCCGCCGCCGAGGTGCCGCCGAGCTTATTGCCAGAATCGTCCCCCTGAACACCAACGTGGGTTTGATGCCCGAGAATATTACTATTTCGCCCAGTTTTTACCTTTTTATGCCTAATGTACCCTTGAACTAGTGGCTGGCCTATATATAGTCCCCCGCACCCATTGTAAACCCTAGGCATGATATTTGGAATTAGTGGAAACCCCTTGTGGATCTATCTAGTTCTTGCCTCATGCTCCTTTGACAAACGAGCACCGAATATCACAAACCTCATTGGAGTTTGCATCGTGCCTCCACGCTGTACAAGGCCTAGGCATCAGAGTCCCTTGCCTAGACGTCAAGATCTGACCGAGTCTCCCATCTTGCAGTGTCGGTTCGTACCGGTAGCTGCCGGAGTGAGCAATTGGCTTGTATCGTGTCTTCGTGGTGTGTGTGTGTTCATCGTGTTCTTCATGCGTGAGTTCGCGGTTTTGCTCTCTCCCTCATCCCCACACCTCCTCCGCCTCGATTTGAAGGGATTTGTGAAAGATCGGGCCATCCTCGAGGTTAGCCCACAACATATTGGTATCAAGAGCTTTGTTTCTAACGAATTCCCCCACAAATTTTTCTTCTATCCACCAAAAAATTAAAAATCCCCAAAAAAAGAGCCCCAGATTTTCCTTCGGATCGATCGCTGGATTTCGTGCGTTTTTCGTGGTTTTGTTCCACAAACCTGTTGCTTTGGATACCAATCTACCTTCCTAGAACCTCTTCCCAGCCCAATTTGGACAAATTTCTGAATTTTTTTCAGCGATTTGACATTTGGAGTTCGTCACGAACTCAAACCGGCACCAGGCTCGGCGGACCGGCCTAGCCTCCAGAAATTTCAGCAACAGTTCCGGTGAACTGGAATAGCCACCTGAATTTCCGGCGCCAGCGTCGGTGCCGCCGGTTTGGCCGTCGAAAGTTCTGTTTAGCCCAATTTTGTATGTTTTTCCTCTAGTGTTGTTCGTGTTTCCTGTGTGTGTCACCCAACTAACTTCAAGCTTCCGCAACAATATTTACATACCGCACTCATCAACACCGCGACACCGAACATCATCCCCAACGTCGGTAACAAGTCATCAATACCGAAGGTATAACTTGTTACACCTTGTTAACCCTTCTTCCTTGTGTGTATCTATCCTATGAGAGCAACTCATCTTGTGTTTGCCTAAGCATTATGCACTTGGAAAGTGAGTGTGTGAGAGAAAATACAATAGTTAACATAGTATTATATAAAGGGAGAAAAAGAATAAAAAAAGACAAAAAGAAAAAGCAAAATAAAAATAGAAAGACACATAGTCTCCCAATACAAAGAGAGTCTCAAGCTTGTAAGCAATTAAAGCAAAACAGCGCGACCGAGGCAAGTGCACAAATCCGTTGCTTATTTATGTTTTGGCGAACGAGTTGTGGTCTCTCCTTGCGTTGGCACGACACCGAGCATACTCTTCGTTAGGACCTTTTGTGCTCATTTTCATAGTCGTGCTAACCACATCCGTCCCCATGTGTGTGTATCCTAGTGTTTTGTAGATCGCCTCCTATTTTCTTTTGATCTTTTGGTTCTCTACCACGTTTGACAATAACCTTTTCTTTGGATCGGTTCGTTTGGTTTTCCACAACCCTAACCTTCTACCCGCAGCTTTTGAGAGTTTTAGCTTTCCTTCTTTAGTGTGAGTTTTCTTTGCGTTTTCACTTTGCAAGGTAATAGCCCTCAACCCTTGTGTGTTTTGCATAATGGATAGGCACGGTGAGTTGAGCCAACCACTTCCCCAAGAAGAAGAACAAGGACCGTACATGACGCGCGCAAGTCACTTCATCCTCCGACAAGAATTCTGTGAACGTTGCCAAGCCCTTGATACGCGACAAGATGAAAAATTTGGCGAGACGTAAGCCGAGTTCAAGAACATTAACAACTGCTTCGATGGCATTGAAAGACAAATGCACGTAATGCATCACAACTTTGGCCATCAAAATGAAGCGCTCCAACACTCCGTCGCCGAAACAAATGACAATCTTCGACGCCTCATCGACAGAATGGCAAGGCCACGCTCACATGCATCAAGCTCTTCAAGCTCTTTGCGTCATCATGTTCCTCTCCAACAAGATCTCCATCCAAGTGCTCCAAGACACAATGATGCCCCCGTGGTTGAAGATGTAAGTTCTTCCAATTACGTACCTTCTCCATGGCACGCCGCAACGTCAAGCTATGACGGTGATTTCTCTTCAAGGCCACAAGCAAGGCAAGAAGCACACCGTCATCATGCTGGGTCATTAGTGATACAACAAGAGCAACCAAAAGAATCGCAAGTGCAACCGCAAGTCCACCACCATCGCCCGAGACACGTACTTGACACAACAAGTGATGACTCCAATTTGGAAAATCAAGCTCGTAATCGACGTGAAGCTCTCCAAGATCCTCCTCCTCATCATCAATGTCACGAACGTCCACACCGACAACATGGTCATCACGAGGCGCCTCCTCCACACCAAAACTTGGAACGCCAATTGGTACAAGTTGAGCGATGCCTACCACATCAAGATGCTCAAGACCGTGATCTTCGCCGTGAGGCCAATGTGCCTAACCAACATCACCAACCGAGGAACGAGCCTCAAGAGGCTCCACACCCTCACCACCATGAGGCCCAAGCGCCTCAACCACCTCAACAACCGCGCCAAGAGCACGAGCAAGCTCCACAAAAACAATATCAAGAGCAAGCTCCACAACAAGGCCGAGAGAACCAAGTTCCACCTCCTCAACCACAAGATCATCAATAAGGTCACCAAGATCGTCGCAATGACCGGAACAATGAAGAAACTTTCGGCAAGCTCAAGTTCACAATGCCAAGGTTCACCGGATCCAATGACCCCGAAGAATACCTCTCGTGGGCACTCAAGGTCGATAAGATCTTCCGCATGCACAACTATAGCAATGAGAAGATGGTCGCCAAGGCTTCGATTGAGTTTGATGATTACGCCACCTTTGGTGGGAACAAGTTCAAGTTGCTCGTGATGCAAGACAAGAGCCACCAATCACAACTTGGCATGACATGAAGGCTCACATGAGATCCCGGTTTGTCCCCGCACACTACACGCGTGACCTATTAAACAACCTTCAAGCGCTTCGTCAAGGGACAAAGACCGTGGAAGAATACTTCAAGGAAATGGAACTCAACTTGATTCACGCCAACATTGATGAGCGCATGGAGCAAACAATGGCACGTTTCCTTATTGGCTTGAATCACCCAATCAAGCGCATCGTCGAGTTCCAAACATACAACACCATGGTTGAGCTTGTGCACATCGCAACAAAGGCCAAACGTCAAGTGCAAGAGGATATCAAGTACAACAAGACCAAGCCGTACTTAACCTACAAGAAAGCTTCAACCGCTACACCAACAACTTTCAATGGAAGCTCCTCAAGTACATCCAAGCCTTCCTTCAAGCCCACACTTCCTCAAGAAAAACTGCCCCCAAGTGGCAAACAAGTAAAGAGTGACACACCTTACAACGGTGAGTGCTACATGTGTGTAGGCAAAGGACAGAAGTCGGCCAAATGTGGAAACAAGAAAGTATTGTTCATCCACAACAATGGCGAAGAGGAGTACTTGAGTGAAGATGAATTTGATGCCCGAGTCAAGGAAGCAATGGCAAAGAAACGAGTGGAAGATGACCAAGAACTCCTCATGTGTGAACATGGTGAAAGTCCATCGCTTGTCGTCACAAGGATCTTGACCACTCAAGCACAAGAGCATGAAAACAAACGCTCAAATATCTTCCAAACACATGCCAACATCAATGGCAAATCTATCAAGGTTATCATCGATGGTGGGATTTGCCACAACCTTGCTAGCACCGAGTTGTGTGAGAAGCTCAACCTCACCCTCCATCCGCACAAGCACCCCTACCACGTGCAATGGCTAAGTGACCAAGGGTCCGTGAAGATCAAGCATACCGTATCTGTCTCCTTCTCCATTGGTCCTTACAAAGACACGGTGGAGTGCGATGTGGTTCCCATGACAGTTTGGCACATGCTTCTTGGTCAACCGTGGCAATTCGACAAGGCTGCTCAACATGATCGTCGCACCAATATGTAAACCTTCAAATGGCTCAACAAAACTTGTGTTTTGCAACCAATGACTCCTAGCCAAATAATTGCGGACAATGTAAAGGCTTTAGCAAGGGCGCAAAGCATAACACCTACTTGTGAGAAGAGCGGTGAGCGAGAGAACCACTTCATAGTGAGTGAGAGCAACAATCCAAACTCGAGTGGAAAAACTAAGAGTGTTCTCCTTGCCACCAAAAGTGAGATGAGAGAAGTGTGGAAGAACCCATCCATCTTGCACTACATCCTCATTTGCAAGAGCATAGCGCAAGGAACTAATGAAGTAACCCATGTTCCTCCGTCTTTGATGATTGTCTTGCAGGAATTCAAGGATGTGTTCCCCGAAGAGCTCCCACATGGACTACCTCCCCTTCGTGGAATTGAGCATCGCATTAACCTCATCCCCGGTGCACCCCTTCCAAACTGTGCCGCCTACTGCTCGAACCTGGAGGAGACAAAGGAGATCGAACATCAAATCAACCAACTCGTCTCTAAAGGTTTGATCCAAGTTAGCACTAGTCCATGTGCGGTACCCGTGATTCTTGTCCCAAAAACGGATGATACGTTATGGTTATGCATGGACTATCGTCCACTCAATGCTATCACCGTGCGTTATCGACATCCTATACCTCATCTTGATGACATGCTTGATGAGTTGTGTGGAGCCACTATTTTTTTGAAAATTGATCTTCGTAGTGGTTACCATCAAATACGCATGGTGGAAGGTGATGAGTGGAAAACCACCTTCAAGACCAAACTTGGTCTCTATGAATGGTTGGTTATGCCCTTTGGTTTATCTAATGCCCCATCCACCTTCATGCGCCTTATGAATCACATCTTGTGTTCTCTCATTGGAAAAAGTGTTGTTGTCTATTTCGATGATATACATGTTTATAGCAAGTCACTTGAGGACCATATTACACATGTCAAGGAAGTTTTGCAAATCCTTCGACATGAAAAGCTTTATGCTAATATTCCCAAGTGCAATTTTGGTAAAGACAAGTTGATTTTTCTTGGATTTGTCGTTTTTTTCGAAAGGAATTGAAGTTGATGTTTCCAAGGTAAAGGACATATGAGATTCGCCCATCCCAACAAATGTGAGTGAACTCCAAAGTTTTCATGGGTTGGTCGGTCTCCATCGTCGCTTTGTGAAAGACTTTTCCACCATTGCTTGTCCTCTCAACGAGTTGACGAAAAAGAATGTCACCTTCGTGTGGGGAAAAGCACAGCAAAAAGCTTTTGATGAAGTTAAAAAGAGGCTCACCAAGGAACCTCTTCTTGCGTTACGGGATTGCACAAAAACTTTTGAGATAGAGTGTGACGCTAGTCATATTGGCATTGGTGGAGTCCTTATGAAAAATGGACGTCCTATAGCCTACCATAGCAAGAAACTTGATGGTGCTCGCCTTAACTATCCGATTTATGACAAAGAGCTTTTTGCCTTAGTTCGTGTTCTTCAAGTTTGGCGACACTACCTATGGCCCAAGGAATTTATCATACATTTCGACCATGAGTCTTTGAAATATCTCAAAGGGCAAGCCGGCTTGAGTAAGATACACGCTAAGTGGGTTGAGTTTATGGAGTCTTTTCCATACATTGTCAAGTATAAGAAGGGCAAAGATAATGTAGTTGTGGACGCTTTGTCTCACAAACACACAAGCCTTCTTACGAGACATGAAATCAACATGTTGGGTCTTGAGGAAATAAAAACTTTGTATGCTTCCGACCCGTTCTTGAGGAAGCATACAAAGATTTTATTTCCTCAAGACCCAACACATTGATTTCAAGTCTCGTAAGAAGGCTTGTGTGCTTGCAAGACAAAGCGTCCGCAACTATATTATCTTTTCCCTTCTTATACTTGACAATGTACAAAAAATATTCCATGAACTTAACCCACTTAGCGTGTCACTTACTCAAGTTGGCTTGGCCTTTGAGATATTTCAATGACTCATGGTAGGATTGTATGATAAATTTTTTGGGCCATAGGTAGTTTTGCCAAACTTGAACGACATGAACTAAGGCAAAAAGCTATTTGTCATAAATCGGATAATTAAGGCGAGCACCATCAAGTTTCTCGCTATGGTAGGCTATAGGACGTCCATTTTGCATAAGGACTCCTTCAATGTGAATACCACGAGAATCACACTCTATCTCAAAAGTTTTAGTGAAATCCGGTAACGCAAGAAGAGGTGCTTCGGTGAGCCTCTTTTTAAGCTCATCAAAAGCTTTTTGTTGTGCCTTGCCCCACACAAAGGTGACATTCTTTTTGGTCAATTCATTGAGGGGACAAGCAATGGTCTAAAAGTCTTTCGCAAAGCGGCGATAGAAACATGCCAACCCATGAAAAATTCAGAGTTCACTCACATTTGTTGGGATGGGCCAATCTCGTATGTCCTTTACCTTGGAAACATCAACTTCAATTCCCTTCGAAGAAATGACAAATCCATGAAAAAATCAACTTGTCTTTGGCAAAAGTACATTTGGGAAGATTAGCATAAAGCTTTTCATGTCGAAGGATTTGCACAACTTACTTGACATGTGTAATATGGTCCTCAAGTGACTTGCTATAAACAAGTATATCATCAAAATAGACAACAACACTTTTTCCAATGAGAGAATGCAAAATATGATTCATGAGACGCATGAAGGTGGATGGGGCATTAGGTAAACCAAAGGCGGCTTTCCCCTCATCACCTTCCGCCATCCGTATTTGATGGTAACCACTACGAAGATCAATTTTCGAAAAAATAGTGGCTACACACAACTCATCAAGCATGTCATCGAGACGTGTTATGGGATGTCTATAATGCACGGTGATAGCATTGATTGGACGGCAGTCCATGCATAATAATAACGTATCATCAGTTTTTGGAACAAGCCTCATGGGTACGACACTTGGACTAGTGCTAACTTGGATCAAACCTTTGGAGACGAGTTGGTTGATTTGATGTTCAATCTCCTTTGTATCCTCCAGCTCCGTGAGTTAAGCGGCGCAGTTGGGAAATGGAGCATCGAGGATGAGGTCAATGCGATGTTCGATTCCGCGATGAGGTGGTAGTCCATGTGAGAGCTCTTCGGGGAACAAAACCTTGAATTCCTACAAAAACAATCATCAAAGATGGAGGAACATTGGTGAATTCATTAGGTCCTTGCACTAGTCCCTTGCAAAGAAGGACATCATGCAAGATGGATGGGTTGTTCCGAACATCTCTCATCTCACTTTTGGTGGCTAGGAGAACAATCTTAGTTTTTCCACTCGAGTGTGGCTTGTGGCTCTCACTCACTATGAGGTGGTTCTCTCTCTCACCGCTCTTCTCACAAGTAGGTGTTGTGCTTTGCGCCCTCGCTAAAGCCTTTGCATTGTCCACAATTATTTGGCTAGGAGTCATTGGTTGCAAAACACATGTTTTGTTGAGCCATTTGAAGGTGTACACATTGGTGTAACCATCATGTAGAGAAGCCTTGTCAAATTGCCATGGTCGACCAAAAAGCATGTGGCAAACTGTCATAGGAACCACGTCGCACTCCACCGTATCTTTGTAAGGACCAACGACGAAGGAGACCGATACAGTATGCTTGATCTTCACGAACCCTTGGTCACTTATCCATTGCACGTGGTAGGGGTCCTTGTGCGGATGGAGGGTGAGGTTGAGCTTCTCACACAACTCAGTGCTAGTAAGGTTCTGGCAACTCCCTCCGTCAATGATAACTTTGATAGATTTGCCATTGATGCCAGCTCGTGTTTGGAAGATGTTGGAGTGTTGGTCTTTATTATCTTGTGCTTGAGTGGTCAAGATCCTTGTGATGACAAGTGATGGACTTGTGTCATGTTCACACATGAGGAGTTCTTGGCCATCTTCCACTCGTTGCCTTGCCATTGCTTCCTTGACCTGGGCATCAAATTCATCTTAGCTCAAGTACTCTTTGTTGGCATTGTCGTGGATGAACAAAACTTTCTTGTTTCCACACTCGGCCGACTTGTGTCCTTTGCCTCCACACTTGTAGCATTCACCATTGAAAGGTGTATCACTCTTTGCTTGTTTGCCACTTGGGGGCACTTTTCCTTGAGGAAGTGTGGGCTTGAAGGAAGTCTTGGAGGTACTTGAGGAGCTTCCATTGAAGGTTGTTTGCATAGCGGTTGAAGCTTGCTTGTAGGTGAAATACGTCTTGGGCTTTTTGTACTTGATGTCCTCTTGCACTTGACGTTCAACCTTTGTTGCGATGTGCACAAGCTCAACCATGTTGTTGTATGTCTGGAACTCGATGATGCGCTTGATTGGGTGATTCAAGCCCATGAGGAAATGTGCCATTGTTTGCTCCATGCACTCTTCAATGTTGGCGCCGATCAAGTTGAGTTCCATTTCCTTTAAGTACTCTTCCACGGTCTTTGTCCCTTGACAAAGCGATTGAAGGTTGTTGAAGAGGTCACGCGTGTAGTGCACGGGGATGAACTAGGATCTCATGTGAGCCTTCATGTCATGCAAAGTTGTGATTGGCGGTTCTTGTCTTGTGTCACGAGCACCTTGAACTTGTTCCCACCAAAGGTTGGCGTAATCATCAAACTCAAGCGAAGCCATGGTGACCATCTTCTCATTGCTATAGTTGTGCATGTGGAAGATCTTGTCGACTTTGAGTGCCCATGAGAGCTATTCTTCGGGGTCATTGGATCCGGTAAACTTGGGCATTGTGAACTGAGCTTGCCGAAAGTTTCTTCCTCATTGCGGTCATTACGACTAGCTTGGTGACCTTGTTGATGATCTTGTGGTTGATGCGGTGGAACTTGGTTCTCGCGACCTTGTTGCGGAGCTTGCTCTTGATATTGTTGTTGAGGTGCTTGCTCTTGCTCTTGGCGCGGTTGTTGACGATGTTGAGGCACTTGGTCCCCATGAGGTTTTTGAGGATGTGGAGCCTCATGAAGCGGTTGATAACAAAGAGGAGGCTCATTCCTCGGTTGGTGATGTTGGTTAGGCACATGTGCCTCACAGCGAAGATTGTGGTCGTGAGCCTCTTGACGTGGTGGGCGTCACTCAACTTGTACCACTTGACGCTCCATGTTTTGGTGTGGTGGAGGAGGCGCCTCATGATGACCATGGTGTCGGTGTGGAAATTCATGATGATGATGACGAGGAGGAGGATATTGGAGAGCTTCACCTCGATGACGAGCTTGGTTCTCCAAATTGGGGTCATCACTTGTTGTGTCAAGTATGTGTCGCGGGCGATGGTGGTAGACTTGTGGTTGCACTTGCATTTCTTCTTGTGGTTGCTCTTGTTGTATCACCAATGCCCTTGGGTGATGACAGTGTGCTTCTTGCTTGCTTGTGGCCTTGAAGAGAAATCACCATCATAGCTTGACTTGCAGTGTGCCGTGGGGAAGATACATAGTTTGAAGAACTTCCATCTTCAACAATGGGGGCATCATTGCGTCTTGGAGCACTTAGATGAAGATCTTGTTGAGGAGGAACATGATGACGCAAAGAGCTTGAAGAGCTTGAAGCACGTGAATGAGGTCTTGCCATTCCGTCGATGAGGCGTCGAAGATTGTCATTTGTTTCGGTCATGGAGCATTGAAGCGCTTCATTTTGGTGGCCGAAGTTGTGATGCATTGCATGCATTTGTCGTTTGAGGCCATCAAAGCGGTTGTCGATGTTCTTGAACTCGGCTTGCGTCTCGCCAAATTGTTCATCTTGTCGCGTCTCAAGGGCTTGGCAACGTTCACGGAACTCTTGTCGAACGATGAAGTGACTTGCATGGGTCATGTACGGTCCTTGTTCTTCTTCTTGGGGAGGTGGTTGGCTCGACTCAGCATGCCTATCCATCATGCAAAACACACAAGTATTGTATATGGAAGTGGAATATGGTGGTGTTAGCCTTGTACCTCACCTTGGGGATTGCACCAAACTAGAAACCACAAGTGAGAGCTATAAACGTGCAAAGTGGAAATGCAAAGAAAACTCACACTAAAGAAAGAACTAACTCTAAAAAGCTTTTTGGTGGTAGGTTAGGGTTGTGGAAAGCCAAAGAACCAACCAAAAGAAAAGGGATAATCAAAAGTGGGTAAAATCCAACAAAACACAAGTTAAAGGCGACTCTCAAAAACTCAAAGGGATGACGGGAACCTACGACTATATACACACACGTGAAGATTGTTGGGATTGACATGACTATTAAAATGAGCAAACCAAATGTCCTAACAAAGACTAAGCTCGTTGTCGTGCCAATGCAAGAAGAGATCGTGGCTCGTTTGCAAAGAAGAAAACTAAGCAACGGATATGTGCACTTGCCTTGGGCGCTCCTCTTTCTCTCTTGTTTACAAGCTTTAAGACTCTCTTTTGGTACGGGAGACTATTTTTCTTTTTCTTTTGCTTTGTATCTTTTTCTTTTGTTTGTATATATTTATTTTTTTGCTCTCCGTTGATGCTACCAAGTCACTCTCGCGATTGCTTTTACACTCTCACTATCCAAGGACAAGTGCACAATGCTCAAGCAAACACAAGATGAGCCACTCTCGTGGGATAGGTACACACAAAGGAAATCTCCCTCTCCCTCTCCCTCTCCCGCACCCCTCTCCCGCACCAGCGCGGCGGCGCCGCGCCGCGCCGGGCGGGCCTCCCTCCTCCTGGCCGACCTCCCCCTCGTGAATCTCCCGCCCGCCGCCGTCGCCTAGAGCGTCGCCGGGCAAAGATCTGGCAGCGTGGCGGCGGCAGCTTCCGCGCCCGCGCTGGTTCGGCGGTGGCGTCGTGGCTGGCGGCGGCTAGGGGTCCTTGGCCCAAATGGCTACACGTGGCGGTGGAAATTCGTGCCTTCGGGACGAGATCTATTCCGTTTGTCGCCAAGGACGGCGCCCAGGATCTACGAGTCATGCTCGTGACACTAGGGCGCTTGAGGCTACTGCCCCTGGCATGGTGGTGGTGACTTCCTTCTGTGTCGGAGTGGTCAGCCGGGCGATCTTGCCGCTATGCGGAGGATCCTGCTAGTTTCCGGCAGGTAGCGTGGGGGTTGCTGGCTCGGTTTCAATAAATGGGGTGGTCCTCGGATCTCTATCGCACCAAGACTAAGATCTACTTGATGCGTGTCTCCATGGATCTAGCTGGAGTGTATAGTTCCGGAAGGCTCCGCCGGCGAACTCCCATGGGGCATATGCCTGGAGTTTGCTGGATCAGAAGGAATTCGGTCATGCGCACCTGTGTTTTTTGCCGGCCGTTTGGTTTCAGTGGGAGTGTGGTGAAGCTCTGCTACCTATTACCATCATGCGACATGTCTTTGACGATACACATGGTGAAGTCAGATGTGGAGAATGTCATGAAGGCAGAGACATGTGGGCGAGCTATGGTGGATTGAGTCTATATGGCGATGAGGATCTCGCTTGGTTATCTGTGACTCGCAACAGCGTCTGTTAGAGGGGGCGACATCATAGGAGGAGTTCACAGTCTTACCTTGCAGGGTGAAAACCCAAGGTCTGGCCTTCATTGGTTGTGCCTGGCAATGGCCTTGCAGAAGGCATTGCTTTGCGAGCGAGGACTTTCTCCAGGGTGAAAACCTAGATCTTTGATCGGGCGATGACAGCGTTTGTGCACTGTTTCCTTCTTGGAGGCGTCGCTTTTGGAGGGGTTGGACTTCTGGTGTTGTTTTGGTGGTGGTAGTGTCGCTGCCGCTGAGGATCGGATTCCTGCAGCGAGACTTTTCTTTTTTGTAATTCTTTTTTTCGGCTATGTGTATCCGTATTGCCATTAGGGTATGCGTTGTTGCAGAGGCTGGGTGTAACTGGTATCCATGTGATATTAATATATGCTCATTTCCAAAAAACAAAAACAAGGTGATGCAAAGTTATACCTTCGTTGGTGATGATGAACTTGGTGTCAGTGGTACGGAATGATGTTCGTGGGCCGTGGTGTCGATGAGCGCGGGGTTTGTTGATGCGGAAGCTTGCTGCTAGTTGACGACACGCACACGGGCACAAACAAACAAGAGGAAATTAGCCAATGCAAGATAAGAGGCAAAACTATCAAAATCAGGCGTCAGGCCCGGAGACTCCGGGTTTTGGGCAGGAAACTCCATTCCAGGTTGGAGACTCCGGTGTGCAGGCCGAAGACTCTGGTCTGGAGTTAGATCACGAACTTCTCGTGTTCTTGAGCGGAAATCCACTCCTTGGGTCCTCAAATCCGTGAAAAATTGGCCAAATTGGGCTGGGAAAACGCAGGATAAAGATGGACCAACTCCTAAGACAAGGTTTGGTTAGATCAAAACAACAAATAACACTCCAAATCAAGAGATCGGTCCAAAGGCAAATTTGGGCTGCTTTTGGGGGATTTTCAAATTTTTGGTGGATAGAAGAAAAATTTGTGGGGGAATTCATGAGCAACGAAGATCTTGATACCAATATGTTGAGGGCAAACCTCTAGGATGGCCCGATCTTTCATGAATCCCACTCAAATCAAGGATGGAGCGCGGGGAGAGGAGGGGAGGATGAACACGACAAACTCACGCATGAACAACACGATGAACACACACACGCAAAACCACGAGACACACCAATAGCTCACGTCGGCGGTGACCGGTCCGACGCAATCCCTAGGATGGGCGACGAGTGGAGGACTCTCTCTCGAACCAGCACGGCAAGAAGGGTGACTCGGTGATATCTTAACGTCTAGGCAAAGGGACTCCGATGCCTAGGCCTTGTACAACACGGAGGCATGATGCAAACTCCAACGAGGTTTGTGATATTTGGTGCTCCTTTGTCAAAAGAGAATGAGGCAAGAACTAGATAGATCCACAAGGGGTTTCCACTAATTCCAAATATCATGTCTAGGGTTTACAATGGAGGTGGGGGACTATATATAGGCCATCCACTTAAACAGGGGTACTTTAGGAATAAAAGACAAGTTCTGGATGGACTAAGGGGTACATGGGCCGAAGGCCCAAAGGCATTTTACATGTCTACCGACGGTCGGTCCGGAGACTCCGGTGTGCAGACCGGAGACACCGGTCTGGGCCGGAGATTCCAGAGGGGTCTCCGGTGGAGCCTCCGGAGGGGCCATCTAGCTTTCCCAGGGCCTGGTTCAGGGCTCAAACCAGAGGTGGGTCGGAGGCTCCGGGGTCTTCAGGCCGGAGACTTTGGTGGACCGGAGACTCCGATCTGCGCTGACCGGAGACTCCAGTCTGAGCAGCTCCAGTGGCATGTGCTTCACAATCTACTCCTTTTTCTCCATCCTTGGGTGCTTGGTGATGTGTTGGGGCTTCGTACCTGATGATGCATAGAGCAGTTGCATGAAGTAGCACACCATCCAAGGAGGTATCAAATTGGGATAAGGAGAGGAGCGAGTTCACCTTAGCTTGTAGGAGTTTGGCTCGACCACGATTCATGGGTCCACTTGGGGAACTTGATGGTGTAGATGTAGGAGTGTCCATAGGACGGGTTGCATCAGACTCACTCCATGAGTGTTCATTTCATAAACCACATTGATCCACTAGATGTCATTGCATGTGTGTTCTTTTCATAAACCACTTGGATGTGTGTTTTGTTCATAAACCAGTAGAGTCACTCCATGAGTGTTCATTTCATAAACCACATGGATCCACTAGATGTCATTCCATGTGTGTTATTTTTTTTAAACCACTTGGATCCACTATATGTCATTGTATGTGTGTTATTTTCATTAATCCAATTGGATATGTGTTCTTTTTGTAAACTAGCAGATACACTCCATGAGTGTTAATTTCATAAACCACATGGATCCACTAGATGTCATTGCATGTGTGTTAATTTCATTAAACTAGTTGGATCCACTAGATGTCATTGCATCTGTGTTCTTTTCATTGAACCAATTGGATGTGTGTTCTTTTCATAATCCACATGGATCCACTACATGAGTGTTCTTTTCATAAACCACATGGATACACTAGATGCCACTACCATGTGTGTTCTTTTCATTATACAACTTGGATGTGTGTTATTTTCATAACCCACTAGATGTCACTACATGTGTGTTTGTTTCATAAACCACTTGGATCCACTAGATGTCATTACATGTGTGTTATTTTCCTTAAACCAATTGGATGTGTGTTCTTTTCATAATCCACCTAGATCTCCTACATGAGTGTTCTTTTCATATACCAAATGGATCCACTAGATGCCACTTGCATGTGTGTTGTTTTCATTAAACAACACGGATACACTAGATGTCATTGCACGTGTGTTCTTTCCATAAACCACTTGGATATGTGTTCTTTTCATAAACCATTAGATACAATCCATGAGTGTTCTTTTCATAAACCACTTGGATATGTGTTCTTTTCATAAAGCATTAGATACACTCCATGAGTGTTCATTTCATTAACCACATGGATCCACTAGATGTCATTGCATGTGTGTTCTTTTCATTAAACCACTTGGATCCACTATATGTTATTGCATATGTGTTCTTTTCATTAAACCAATTGGATGTGTGTTCTTGTCATAAACCAGTAGAGTCACTCCATGACTATTCATTTCATAATCCACATGGATCCACTAGATGTCATTGCATTTTTTTTCTTTTCATTAAACCACTTGGATCCACTAGATGTCATTGCATGTGTGCTCATTTCATAAACCACTGGGATGTGTGTTCTTCTCATAAACTAGTAGAGTAACTCCATGATTGTTCATTTCATAAACCACATGGATCCACTAGATGTCATTCCATGTGTGTTCTTTTCATTAAACAAGTTGGATGTGTGTTATTTTCATAAACTAATATTTAACAACATGGATGCGTGTTCTTTTCATTAAACAACTTGGATGTGTGTTATTTTCATAAATACAACAACATATATTACATCAAATTGACATATTATGAAACTAATATTGAAATCATATCTAATGGTACAAATTTAGTTCATAAATATTGTCACATTTCCCTAAAAATTTAGTCAAACTTAACTAAACTTGATTTAGGACAAAGCTAGAAGTACACTTATTTGCGGACCGAGGTAGTACTCAGTTCTGCCCTGCACACTACATCGTGAGAACACACATAAGTCTGCTTGCCATCAGCCTCCTGTTTTATCCGTTTGGTTTTTTAGGGTCTCGCAACGACGCTTCTAGTAGAAGGAACACTGAGCCGTATATTAAATAATTCCACGAGTGGTCATGTCACGTTTAATCTAGTCTACAAAGGCTACAAGTCTACTACACGGCAACTAGTCATCCATGGCCCGCGGGCTATACCATTTTTACTACACAAAGCGCCTGCACTCTCACTTCCGACAGGCCCCTACCGCATGAACCTTCCACGCGGAAGTTGCAGCTAGAAGAGCTGCCTACCAGAGCCCTCGAGGAGGCCTAAACGTCCCCGCATTAAAAACCCAGCCTACTGGGTCCTCCGTTTGCAAGCATCCACTCCTCTCTCTTACCTATCTAGCAAAACCCCACAATCCTCAACGTACAACCACAAACCTTCTCCATGAAACCAGTGTGTGGGTGTGAGTGTGCAGGCATCGCCGCCGAGGTGGTGCTTCCTATGGCAGATCTGGACGAGCATCATGCAACACAAGGTGAGGAGGATGTGAAGTTCAACCCCTTGAGGCACTATGTGCTCGCCGATGCTGACCACTTCGGAGGCCCCGATTAGGGCATGGAGTTCGACGAACATGCTCCACTCGTGTACCCGGAGGTACATCTATTTCTACATGTTTCATATTTTCTGCTCGAGCTTAATCTAGTCCTGGTTTCATAAAAAATCTAGTCCGAATGATTAGATGCACTGTACAAACCGGTCCATGGAGAGATCTAGTCTGTTCTAAATGAATCCACATTATTTATTTATTAATAAGTTATCAAGAACAGAAACTGTATTAATTTAGGAGCGAGTTGGGGAGACAACCGTAATGAACTGTTGAACCTGTATGAATATGTTATTGTATTGAAAGTAACTTGGAATGGTGGGAGGAATATATCTATATTATTTTTCTCATTTCTATTTGCATTTCATACATTACAAGTAGATTCAAGTGAGGTGGACTATGACAAGGAGAACATGGAGAACAAGAGGCGGGAGAATCCCTTTTCTCACTTGACTTGGGGAGCTCAGGTGACCTTTCTGTAAGAAAGGAGTCAACCCCAGGATTGACAGCTTGATTCCGCATGCAGTTGGCATCGGTAAAAGCCCGGCTAGTAAACGCAAGTCAGCGACCAAGGCTAAGCACACTGATTATGGCAAATTCTTGAGGGAGTATGTCAAGACCGGCATGGTGTCCCCTTACTTAGGAATCAGCAACTTCTAGCTGACCAACCCGTCACTGTGCAGCCCCGGCCACTAATATGTTTAATTCTCTTATCGTTTCTAGACCCTTAAACTATGTGGTGTGTTGAAACCTCATGCTTTTCCACCGACACGTGTGTTGCAAAGTTGCTTGATCGTGCATGCTTATACCAGTGGCTTACCCAGAAACTTCTAGAAGCCTGGGAAAATGAGCTTCAATTTGGCAAATTCTGGACAAAATCACCAAATTAAAGAAAGGAACTTGCAACCTTTGCACAATCGGCAGGCCTGGGCGGCTGGGCGGCTGCCCGGGGTGTAGGGATGCTAGGTCCCCGTCTATGCTTACACTTTCCTTAAACTTGCTAGGAATAATAATCACAAATAGTTGTACACTTCCTTTTGTCCTGTCACGTTACATCGTGTCAGCACCGCGCACCCGCTGTAGATCGACAACAGGACGGTGGTCTCTATGACTGGTCTCTGCCACGCTAAAGCCACATCGCACACCAGTCCCATCGCCTACCGGGGACTGCTGCTGCATTTAATCGCTAGGATTGGAAACCAACTGTGCTCGCCCAGTCAAACTTGCTTCTGCTTGGGTATGACCAAAATATTGGTAAACATAATTTACGATGCGCGCACGCCCCCTTTTACGCATCGCCTTCCGTCTCCATAGCACAACAATGTGCAAAAATCCCAACTCCTTCCGCCGCTGCTGCCACAGCCAGAACAAGAACTATCGATGCTGTCGCAGGCACCGCCTCCGCCGCGCCATACCACCGCAACAGATCTCTCCACTGTCACGCACAGTCCCAGCCACCGCTACCGACGCTAGGCCATCGCCGTCACATTATCTGCTGCCATGGATGCAGAGTACGGCATGTTCGGCGATGGGAGCAACTTCACCGACGAGTACACCGTCACCGCCCATGGCACCACCGAGCTGACGGTCCTCCACACAAATGCGTCAGTGGAGGTGGCCAAGGTCATCGCAATGTACGAGCGGTGGCAACAGGAGCCGATGGACAGGTACAAGATCGTCGGTCTTGATCTCGAGTATACCGGACATAGGAAGAGGGCATAGCTTTTGCAGCTGTCCATGCGCAACCATTGCCTCCTATACCACGTATGCAGGGCCAACTGTGTATGCTCGGAGCTTCACGAGTTCCTGTGCAGGAGGGAGATCTATTTTGCCATCATCGACATCAAGAACGACACTCCGAAGCTAGAGCGGGATCTCCTTGTTCATGTCGTCAATCACGTCGATCTCCAATGTTTGTGGAGGTACCCGGATGACGATACGGGGAAAGCTGGCGTGGCTACACTCGCTGCTGACGTCATCAACCGCGAGTATGCCGGCGTGAAGGTCCAGTTCCCGAAGCACCTACACGAGCGATGGGAGTGGAGGCACTCGAATTACAACCAGGGACACATATGTCTGCTACGAGATGCTTAATAGGATCTGGCGAATGGGTGAGTGTGTTGTTTACCACTACTAGTTTTGCATTCTGTTCCTAGTTTTATCTCACCTATATTTTATCTCGCATGTATTTTCTAAGTATTCTGTGTGTAAGAACTGAGCTCATATGATCCCTATGCTATTAGGTAGTTAACCTATATGAATTACATTTCCCCCTTTTGTATGCTCAACATTCATACTAACAAATTATGTCGGTGCCCTTTGCATGAAGCAGAATCTAGAACGGCCATGCATAAGGTTGGATCCACAAGATCAGATGTCGTTGTCCACAAAAGGGAACAATTTCTGTTATAGCGAAGGATACAGTCATAAACAAACCCAGCTTATAGTTCGACAAAGGTAATACACAACAGTTCGAAATTTCTCACACATAGTACTTCTGAAATAACATGTTTTCATAAACATAACAAGCCCCATACAAACACAATAATCATGCACTAAAAGTCTACATCTCAGCCTGTTGGAATGATTGGCGGAGAAGGCGACCGATCCTAGGATGCCGTCGGTCGCTTGCACCGGCTTGTAGATTCCTCTACACTCTAGCATCTGGGGCAAATAACTTGCCTTGGTGGTGGTTCAATGGTGGGATGCCTGGAACGGAAATTTACGATCTGTTGGTACAGCTTGTGGCTAACATACCCGTCAATTGCACCGTACATCAGATTAGGCTTAGGAAGTGGCTTGTCCTCCCAGTAATCGTGCCCTAAATGCCTCCACCAACATTTCGGCCATTTTCCCTTCATGTCAGCGTACCACGGGTCGATGAGTTCGGCGGCAAGATCGGCCATCCCAGTCAACTGCCCCTATCCCTGGGATCCAGAAAATTTTCTAGATATCCACACTGCACTCCTTTGGGATTTTAATGTTGTTAGTCAGGGTTTCAAGCAGTCTAGTGTCATTCGTGATGTCAAGACTAGTAAATGTTATCTAGTGGTTCACGAGAAAGTCATGAAAGAGCGACCTAATCCTTTCGCCCCACCTGGATGAAAATGAATTCAGACAAATAATATAGCAAGAACTTCTGCAAATAGATGGTTCAGGAACAAAAAGACAGCAAAGTCTACATGTTCCCATCATCCCCCATCTTGCAAAAAGGCTGGTATACGAGGACATGCCCCTTCATGGAGAGTTGCACCACGGTAATCCTACGCTGATCGCGGCAGTACTCGAGGTCGAGACCTACACCTGCTTTCTTCTAAACCATAGCCAACTCTTGTAATTATTCAGAGTGTTTGTCACCGTCTGAGGGTCGGTGGTGTAGACGCCATTGATCTTCTTCCTGCCATGTACTTCTATGTCAAAGTACGCAGTCGCTTGCCTGTCGTCGTTTTGGACATCCCACAAGTCCATGATTATAGGCAAGAGGGAAAGGATGCGGAGGAAGAGGGTGATGTCGTGGCGGAGGAAATGGATGAGGCCGTGGAGGAGAAAGACGATGAGGTCATGGAGGAGGAAAGGAGACGGAGAAGTGAAACTACTTACTGCAAGATTGGAACTGCCCTTACTAATATCTGGAATGGTGCACGACCGTTTGTAGTAGGGTGGAGGTGGAGAAAAATGGCGGTTTACACGTCCACGCTAGCGCTTCCTGAAATTGGTTCTGCGCCACTTGCATGTCGTGGAATCGAGGTCTGCCATGCATGATCCAAGTCAAACGTAGTCACGTTTGCGCGTGCCAGCCTTCACTCACTGATGGGTGGGCCCCACGTTTTTCTCTCTTACGATTTATTTTTTACTTCCACTAGATGGTTCCGGTGCGTGTCCTCAATAATTATGCCCCTTCCTTATCTTCCATGCGGACGAGAACCGGCGACAGCAGTTCCTCACTAGGTCACTCCATACTCAAACAATTGCCCGTTCCCTGATTCTATCCCCTCTCGAATCCATCCGCCTCCTTTTCACAACGCCTCCATTAATCTATTGGATTCCACACTCCATTTGCTGCTATGGGTAGAGCTTGGGGTAGCAGCAGGCTGAAGCGAAAGGCAAGCGACGACGTGGCTGGCCATGGCGACCGCCACCGCGAGGATTGGGGATGGCCGAACCTTAGCACCGCGAACGTGCATAGGATCGCCACGGGGTTGGACATCATCTCTGCCGGTCTTCTCGCTCGCTGCATCCCTCGCTACCGCTTCACGATGCGGGACATGGATAAAAAACTGTTCTCCATGTCATGCCTTCTTTACCCCAATACCAGCAAATGGCCAAACGACCGCAGTGGCCACGTAAGTTCCAGTATCTTGCTTATTGGTTCAGTCATATCATTGATTCATATGTGCTGAACTTTCATCAGAATCCTATGTTCCTTTCGTTGAACATGTTGTGTGCACGCGCGGTTCGAACAAATCAAACCATTTAAGACTATTCTATACAGTAGAAGCTCTGCTCGTACTAGATATTCTTGTATTTTCATAATGACACAGTCTTAATTTAGGTGATAGACGAGTTGTCAATTTCAATTTTCAATGGAATGCCTGCTAAGTGATATTCTGTTTTGTAAAAAAATAAACAGATTAGACAATTTAAGGCTATTGTGTGATATAGATCACGAGAAGAGCCTATAGTTTTTTCCCAATCTTTCACAGCGAGTCAACCCGGATGGTAATCTCCCAATCGCGCAATGAACGCAACCTAAAGAAGAGGAATCAATATAGCAAGTAACATGATGGAAATCACCATGCCTCAAACCAAAACAAGACAATCCTTGATGAACACAAGAACCTCCACGACAGTATCAATACGATAGATAACACGGCATCGCCGTCCCCGGAGAGATGCTCACCAAGCAACTCACACAATAGTTTTATACTCAATTTCTAGCTAACCTAATCTATAGGGCATTCTAGGGCTTATATGGCCACCCGAACATCAAAACGGTGTGAAACAAAAACGTAACTGATACAGTCAGATCCGTCCAGATCTGATGGGAACTTTTTGGGCCGGATTATCTGGTCTAAGTGGGCCGGATTATCCGGGGCCGTGCAGAAAGTCACGAACGAAGACCTTAGCAGAATCTCCAAAAAAACAGGGCCGGATTATCCAGGGTGTGGGGGCTGGATTTTTTTAACTATGGGGTCTTTTAGACGTGGAAGTACTCATTGGAAAGATCTTGGAATTATCTATCCAACAAGTGCTTATTTGCTTGATTTGGAGTTCGTATGAGGAATCCATGTCCGTTTCAATTTCAAGACTTCTATTTATCCGAATTGAACGTTCCTTCTTCTTGATGATCTCCCTTGCGCCTGCCTCCCGCTCCTCCATCGCACATATCGTGCCCATATCATCATCCCCCCCTTCAAGGAGCGTTGGCCCCAACGCATGAGGGTCTTCTCGAAAGGGTGGCGTGATATCAACAAAATCATCACGCGGCTTTGTCCTCTTCAAGTCTTTCTTGCCTTCCACTCCGCAACCTCCCTCTCGGCTTGCTTAACTTGAAACCCTTGGTGCCTGCACCTCCTTGTGTCTCCATACGAGCTTGTACCTAGACGCTACTGTCTTCTTCTTCTCACTTTGTGTTGGAACTCGTGGTTGCTGAACATGGACCTTCTTTGCATGACCTGGCATAAGATGAGTAATGCCTCGACCACACAAATGACGAACATGTCCATCTTTGCCTCTATGAATCTGCACAACTGTCCCAACAAAATGCCTCACAGGTGTGTTAACAAAACTGCTCTTGTTACCCCGGTGCACCTCATGCACTAGAACATCAGGAGCACAACTATCTTCTGTCTGAACACCTGTGTCAACACAAACAACCTTCTGAACACATGTTGCCACGTCCTTCCTCTCAGCAATAAGAGGATGCACTTCAACTGGCTTGTCACTAACAAGTTCCACTGGCTTGTCATCTACAGGCATGCTAATCATGAGAAGTGCACATTGCAAAAGATAAGGTCATATTTCCAGGATTTGTTGTATCTAAGCATGGGGTAGAGGTAGATCAATCTAAAATTGAATCAATTCAAAATTGACCTATTCCCATGAATGTTAGTCAAGTGCATAGTTTCCATGGATTAGCTGGTTTCAATAGGTGCTTGTGAAGGATGTTAGCACTATTGTTGCACCATTGAATGATTTGACTAAGAAAGGTGTGCCATTTGTGTGGGGCATAGCCCAATATATTGGTTTTGATACATTGAAATGTTTGCTTACTACTGCACCATTACTTGCTTTACCTGATTTTTCGAAGCAATTTGAAGTTGAATGTGATGCTAGTGGTATAGGTATTGGTGGAATTTTGATGCAAGAGGTATTGGTAGCATATTTTTCTGAGAAACTTACTAGTGCTAGATTGAACTATCCTATTTATTACAAAGAATTGTATGCACTTATTAGAGTATTTGAAGTTTGGCAACATTATTTGTGGCCAAAAGAATTTATCATACATTCTTATCATGAAGCATTGAAGTATTTGAAAGATCAATCAAACTTGCATAGAAGATTAGCTAAATGGGTTGAGTTTGTTGAATCTTTTCCGTACATAATTCAATATAAGAAGGGAAAAGAGAATGTAGTTGTTGATGCTTTGTCTAGGAAGAACATGCTATTAACCAATCTTGATGTTAAAATTCCTGGATTAGAGAATACTTTTTGCACTTTATGCAACTAGCCATGATTTTGCTAAACCATATCGTTTGTGTGCTCTTAAATACGCATGGGATAAGTATCATATACATGATGGATATTTGTTTAGAGCTAACAAATTATGCATTCTGGAATTGTCGTTGCGTTTTTTCTTAGTGTAGGAATCACATGCTGGTGGTTTGATGGGTCACTTTGGGCGTGAGAAGACATTGCTCATGCTCGCTGATCATTTTTATTGGCCCAAGATGAGGCGTGATGTATACAGATTTGTGAGCTGTTGTATTACATGCCACAACTCGAAATCCAAGTTGGAGCCTCATGGTTTGTATACACGTCTCTCTGCACCTATGACACCATGGGAAGACATTAGTATGGATTTTGTGCTAGGTCTACCTAAAACAGAATAGAGGTCATGATGCTATATTTGTGGTAGTGGATAGGTTCTCTAAGATGGCTCATTTTATTGTCTGCCACAAAAGCGATGATGCGTCGCATGTTGCTAACCTATTTTGTAGGAACATCGTGAGACTACATGGAGTACACAAGACGATTGTTTCTGACCGTGATGTGAAGTTCATGAGCTACTTTTGGAAGACCTTATGGAGGAAGCTGGGAACGAAGTTGTTATTCAATACTACATGTCATCCCCAAACAGATGGTTAAATGGAGGTGGTGAATCAAACATTTTCACAACTGCTGAGGACCATGATTAAAAAGAATCTGCGGGAGTGGGAAGAGTGTTTTCCACATGTTGAGTTTGCATACAACAGTGTTGTGCATTCGACTACTCAGCTTTGTCCTTTTGAGGTGGTGTATGGCTTCAAGCCATTGATGCCACTTGATTTGTTGCCTTTGCCATTACATGAGAGAGTTGATATGGAGGCATACAAACATGTTGATTACGTGAAGAAGATTCAAGAGAAGACTCGAGAGGCTATTGAGAAGAAAGGAATAACATTGTTGCTGCAAGGAATCTAGCAAGGAAGGAAGTTTTGTTCAAGCCTAGTGGCATGGTATGGGTGCATCAACGCAAGGTTAGGTTTCCACAACTTCGGAAGTCAAAATTGAAGCCACGTGGTGCTAGTCCTTATAAGGTGTTAGCCAAGATTAATGATATTGCCTACTCGATTGATATACCTATTGAGGAGTTTGGTGGAGTTAGCAACAACTTCAACGTTGCTGATTTATCACCATATGATGGAGAATACCTAGGAGCGTCGGGGTCGACGCCTTTTGAAGGGAGGAGAGATGATGATTACATCCCTATAATTACACTACTGAAGATGCTTCAACTGTTGCAAGGAAGGATCAGTCCAATGAGATTAGAATTGGACCCATTACAAGAGCTCGTGCTAAGCTACATGAAAAACAGGTGAATTTGCTCCTAAACGAATCTGGTACTTTAATTGATGAGAACATTATACTGCCTAAGTCTATGCATTTATGTATGATTAGGTTCGTTGGAGAAACAGGCATGGCGCGAGGAGGAGAAGGGCTACAAGAGGAGCCCAACATGTTGATCGCTGAAGGATGCGCGAGGGAGGAGCAGGAGGAAGGCGTAAGAGAAGATCATCAAAATGGAGGCCAAAAGCTCTGCACCAACCAGAGTGTCTGGCCGAGTCCACCGGACTGTTCGGCCTGCCGAGAGAAGATTTGGAACAGACAATCAGTACCCAGTTCATACACTACCCGGGCACCGCCTGGAAACTTCAAAGTTTTCAGCCAGACCGGACTGTCAGTCGCACTCCACTCGAAGAATCCGACCTGGCCGACTGTCCGGCCCGTTTCCACCGGAGTGTCCGGCCGCCGACCGAATCTGGTCTGAGTTGGCTTGTATCAGTTTGAGTCATTTTTGTTTAGTTTCAGTTTCTGGCCACCCCAACCGCCCTTATAAGCCGTAGGACAACCCCTAGTTAGGGTTGAGACCACGTTTAAACTATTTTGGAGTTGTTTCTTTCAAAGAACCTCTGGAATTACCCTATGATCGAATTATACTACTACAATTGGGTGTGATCTTTCCATAGGGAATTAGAGGATTGCAAACTACCGTTCGTGGTCGACGGCTGCGTGCGCAAGAGCATGGTGTTGTGAATACCCCATAGGGTTCGAGAGCTATTGCATTGGCATCAGAGTTCGAGCGGGAGAGTTCATAGCTACAGGTTATTTATCTATCCACCATTATCATCATCGACAAGTGCTTGCTGAGAAGATCGGGCCACCCCATATCAATTACAGACCAGAATTTCAACAAAAACAAGATGAAGCATGACAGAGACATCGCTAGACATGGGTTGGAATAGGGTTTCTCCTATGGATCTTACATCCCTATACTAGTAACAACTAGCATACCATGACAACTGAAGAAGCGATTATCAAGTAGATGGTCAATCCAATCTTGTCGATCTTTCAGTTCCTGTATTTGTTCACGTGTACTCGTGATTATTCCATCTATTTCCTATGTTTATTGTTCAATTAAATCAATTGTTTGGAGTGCATCTGTAACACCTCTTTCTACTGGAAAAACTGAAACAGTGGGCCGATGCAAGCAATAGTCACTATCAATGCTGCTTTGTGAAATGACATCAATACTTAACGTTGGATTCCTCCCTTCTGGCCCATAGCTTCATGTGCAGCCTGAAACAAACAAAACAAGTCAACACAAGGTACCAGCTAACTGGCGGCCATCTTATATGTAAAATAATTCTAATTCATCATTGGCCAAGAACAATCAATGATGTGCCTCGTACATCTCTTTCCGGAATAACAGGAATAGTCGATGTCCTAGATCGATGCGTAGATGTGCCTGTATCATAGCCACTCTAGAACAAACACTATAGGTTATTTGCATGTTGAAACTAAGCCATATTAAGTTAGAGCAACAAAGCACGCAAAAAACACCATGTTTGCTATCAAAGAATTTCAAAATTGGCATTATCCTAATATAACAAACCAAGCCATCAACATGTTTGTCTCATGCAGACTAACTAAACTAGTGTGACAATGAATGAAAAGAATCAAGCAACTTGACTCTTTCCCTCATAAACTAATCATATCACTACATAATGGAAATATAGAAAATATAACAAAAAGTGGTACATGATATTCCTTCAGCTACTTAGAACTGGTCGGGACAATAAAGCATTAACCTAAAATATAAAAATAGGGTTTAAAAATGGTCTATAGTATGAACTAGCCAAAAAAGTGACCTTCAACCATAGAAGGTGGCATTGTTTTAATCATCAGGGAACTATGATAATACCTTGGAAAAACCAGCAATAGATCAAGTGTGTGTTAAATAGACTACCAACATCATTTCAGACAAACAAGATATCAACCATTGCTTTTCAGTAGCCAGATCATTCAAATATTTTGATCGTTAGGACAGTAAATAAAAAAAATAAGAGAAACAAAGAGATGGGTCATTTGCTGCCAAAACAATAGTTGGATGCATCCAAAAAGTAGCACAGACCTTCTTTGTAATGCCTACAACTATTGTATTTCCGACTGCTGCCAGTATCACTGTACATATAACCAGGCAAGAAAATCCAGTATACAAACAAGCAAATGATACATTGTGCACCTTGCAAGGTTAATGAAGTATTTAAACAATGTATGTCTGGGAACCACGTCAGAATATAGCATTGACGCAATCACAAGTCAACTAAAACTTCACAGGAACCATACCCAATTGAACCATCTGGTGGCTAATATTAAACTCGCAAGATCATCTGATCATGTATAGATGAAAATCTCTAGTTTACTATTAATCAAACATTGTATTTCTCACAGAAATTGCCATCCAGAGTTTGGGACTGACGGGGCTTGAACCCGCAGCTTCCGCCTTGACAGGGCGGTGCTCTGACCATTTAAATTAAGAAAATCATTACATTGCTTTAATCATGAGCAAATTAAAGAATCAAATTGGCAATAGAATCTATATGTGCATCATGTAGAGTAGCTATTGAGGTAATGAATTAAGCAATCAAACACCAGGTGTACGATAGACTTCTAGATCATATTAAGATGGTTATAGTACATATATATAGTAACTGGAGATCATATTAGATGATACTAGCTATGACAATATCACTATGATTAGTCTAGATAGAACTACCCCTGTTTCAAAATATAAGATGTTATGGATTTTGTGAAATGAATGTATCTAGACCCCCTTTAGTGTTGGTAGAGTAACTTGGACTAGTATTGTATGCATTTTTACTAGTCCAACTTACTCCCTACCAAGACCAAGTAATTTATACTAGTCTCATACATATAACACTAGACTATGTTACTACCTCTAGAGTGCATATAAACTCAATCATTGTGGCAATCTCTAATATTGTAATAGAATATAGATTAGCATAAAAGTGGATATACTTCAATCACCACCACCTAATCATGGTCTAGTTAACACACATATATATAGATAGAAGATCATGAGTCAAATATAGCAAAAAGAGATCTCCACCATGATTGAGTGAGAAAATTGAATTATAAATCAAGGGATTTACGTTTGGTCTTTGTGTAGCACCGTTAAAGGTCATCTAGTTCTAATGATTGGCCAACTCATGTGGTGCCGACACTAGACAATGTGACTACCTCCAGAGTGCATACAAACTCTTAAATATAGCAGAAAAATACTATAATAGACTATAAATTAGCATATAAGTGGATATACTTAAATTACCACCACCTAATCATAGTATAGTTGACGCATATAGATAGATAGATAGATAGATAGATAGATATGATGATGAGTCAAATATAGCAAAGAATAGATCATCACGATGACTGAGTGAGAAAAATGAATTATAAATCGAGAGATTTACAATTGGTCTTTGTTACATAGAAGAAACATATATCATAATAGTGGATATACTTAAATCACCACCACCTAATCATGGTATAGTTAACGTATATATAGATAGATAGATGAACACAAGTCAAATATAGAAAGAATAGATCATCACAAAAATCAAGTGAGCACATCGAATTATAAATCGAGAGATTTCCGTTTGGTTTTTTTCCAGTCTTGTTTAAGGTCAACCTTGTTCTAATCATTCACCGAATCATGTGGTACCTCGTACAAACAAACATTTGACACTAAGCACATCTGAATAAAAACAAGAGACTTACTATTTCTCTTTTTGCTTTCCCATTGGAGGACATCCTGTTGTCAGTTCGTTCTTTGAAGACATCCACCGCATCCAGTACTTGGATTGATGATCCATCTACTTTATTGTTGCTCCTCTGCATATAGGTTCAGGCCACTCATTCACATAAAACAGGTTTGCATTCATCAATAGAAAGCAACAGGTACTTACAAGATTGTAGGGGTGATTCACTCTACGATTCTCCGTGTTCCCTGTGAGAGGAAATAATATCAGATAGTGGTTGTTGCTGTTTACAAAAACTAGATAGACATTATAGTATAATCACTTGTCAACATGTAGAGTAGGGAATGGTGGAATATAAAAACATTTAAATGAAATAAAGTTTGCCATGGCGACAAAATAGAATGAAGTTACAGTCACCCCTTAGCACGAACAAGAGAGAAATTACAATGATTTAACTTGTGAAATAGGATTGCAAACAAATAAGAAAAGTGCCATAATATTTGTCACCATCTATAGAGCAAGCAGTTACTGTACTAACATTTGGACGAACAAGATAGACATACAATGGTATATCTCGTGAACTTATAGAGCAGGGAATGCTAACCCATATGTGAAGTGTCTGAAAATGCTATAAACAACATAATAGAAGGTAGATATTGCTGCTACAAAAATTATAATTTAGAAACTTGAATTTATAGAGTAGGGCATGCAGATAACCATGTTAAGTGCCTTAAAACATGCCATGTAATACTACATCCAATCCAAAGTAAATAAGGCGTATAAATTTTGCGCAAGTCAATTGATGCAAAATCGGACCAAGTTTGTAGAACCTCTAGGAACATCTACCGTGCCAAACCAATGCCATTCGATACATCGGGGCATATATTTTCATAGACACAAATGCCAAAAATTAACCCTTAATATATTTTTCTATGAGCTTGGTAAAGTCATCATTGTTTGACTTTAAAAAAGTATAGGCCTTCTTTTACAGAACGAATGTACTCCCTCCGTTTCAAAATGTAAGATGTTTTAGCTTTCTGAAAGAAGTGTATCTAGACCACTTTTAGTGTGTAGGTTCATGTAGGTTTAGAGTAAACCTACACAATAAATGGTGTCTAGATATACTCCGTTCACAAAGCTCAAACATCTTATATTTTGAAACGGAGGGAGTAGTGCACAATAGGTGGTAGCTACTGTCGGTTAATTGAAGCAAATAATAATGGCATAACTTGTAGAGGGAATGCAAAACCAACAAGTTCAATGACATAAATTTGCGATGAATTACATAAGAGAAGGCAGTTAGTGTGGTTGCTTAGTAGAACCAAATTGAAATAAAAATAGCATAAATTCTAAACTTGTAGAGTAGGGAATGTTGACCTACATGTTCAGTGGCTTAAAACTACCAATGAACTCCAAAATTACATGTAGTCAGTATTGTAGCAACAGACCAAGCAAATGCACATTATGATGACATAACTTGCGAACTTGTAGAACAGGTAGGCAGCTTCAGATGCTTAGTGAATTAACATTTGCCGTGAACTGCATAATACCAATGAACTCTAATGATGTCAGCTTTGTACTACCAAAATTGTTTATATATATTAAAAGTAATTGTTGGTCAAAGAAAAAACACATAGAACAAGGATGCCTTATACCTCGAAACAGAAGGAGTAGTTTAACGCCTAGATTTAACATAGACTACACCGAATTTATCAAGGGAGAGTGGTATATCAATTAAGCCAGTATTGAGGTAGGAATTTACCACCAATATAGAAATGCAGTTCACTGTCGCAGGCTTATACCTGCTATATTGAAAAGAATGAACAAGTAGATCTAGTTTACCTAGGTCACGGCGTCATCTACGCATACACGAAATCTTTGCGGGTCACGTCAAGGACGCCAAGGGTGCCAGGTAGTAGTGAGTCGCGCTGAAGTAGATATATCTCGGTGGCGTCTGTGAAGCAGATCTGTGGAGGTTGTTGATGGGTCTAGCTTGCTTGACAAGATGGCTGGTGAAGGAGATCCGGTGTAGTGCACGGCGTCGTTAGTGAAGCAGATCTGTTACGACCGATTATGGATTCGAGGCGCTACACAAGAGCATCAGTGAAGCAGATCTGGTGCAGTGAACGATTGAGTCCATGAACCAGATCTAATGCAGCGCACACGAGCGTAGGTGAAGCAGGTGAGGTGCTCTGGACGAGGGAATCATCAAAACTAACATAGTTGTATGGAAGAGGGTATCGTTGAACTAGGTTCAGTAAGGTGGACGTCGGCTGTTTCAGTAGATTTGTCAGGAGTATATGGTATCCAGGTATGGCGTGCAGGCTGGCCAAGTATGGTGGTGTAGGAGCCGGAGGTGGGATTGGGGGTTTGGGGTGGCATGTGGGCGGGCAAAGTGCGGCGGTGATGTTCCGGTGCGGTGGTGCAAGAGCTGGAGGTGAGATAGGGGGTTGGGTGGCGTGTAGGGGTGTGTGAAGTACGGCGGAGATGATTACGGTGCGGTGGTGTAGGTGCTGGAGGTGAGAGGGGGTTGGGTGGCTTGTAGGCCGACGATGTGCTGCGAGGATGGTCCAGTGTGGTGGTGCAGGAGCCAGAGGTGAGATAGGGGTTAGGTATTTTTTGGAGTGCTATGGGGGAAATGGCATCGGTGGAAGGTGGACTACCTAGCTTCAGAGTTGTGGGGAAATCCAGGCGGGGATTACGAACTATACCCATGCACCGACATTAGTAGATAGGCCATTGTTAGGGGTAGAAAAGGAAGTTCGTACTGCTACAACTTGGGGCGTGAGACCACTCGAAATATTTCGGTGGAGGTGAGGCGGGAGAATTTGTCACTGGGATTTTGAATTTGGCTATACAGATCAAAAGATATAGAACAATAATATCCTATCCTAGGAGTACTATAGTCTAATGACTAGAAAAAATAGTTTACTGTAATGTCATAGCCTTTCTAGGTACGGAGTATTTCCGGAGCCATTTCTGCAAAAAAATGGGTCTCTACCTTCAGCTCGATTACATACACACATGAAAGTAGTAACATGAACTAGTATGTTTCCCACTATGACCAGCCTAAGAGCATCTCTAGTGGCTAGTGTATCCGGTAGTCTAAGCCAAATATAGACCACCATGGACCAAAAACTTCCTCCGTTGGCTTGTGTATCCGGTGGTCTAAAATTTAGACATCCTCCAAACTAGCTACTCGTTGTCCATATTTGGACAACGAAGCCACCATGTCTAAATCAAAGTTGGTCGCTCACGAGCTCGCTCCAGCGCCAAATCAGAGCATTTGTTATACTGATTTTTTGTGTATATTTACTATTTGTGTCCAGATGGACATATAGACTATCAAATATAGACTATCCACTAGAAAACTAAAGTCGTGTAAAAAGGAATCTTTTTACACCATTATCTATGTGAAGATGTAGACTACCAAATTTAGACAATCCACTAGAGATGCTCTAAGAGACTACCAAATTTAGACAAGCCACTAGAGATGAAGGAAAAAAATACTAGCGTGCTATTTAATTTAGCGTGGCTTTTCTCAAGACGATATTAAAGTTATAGCATGCTAATAACACACTATTTTACAAAACATTGTTTTGTAAAAATATAACAGGTATATCATGAATATAAAGGATTTCAGCATGTAATGAATTGCCTAGAGTAATACTTGTACATGCATAATCAATTCCGGCGCTATCCAAGTTGGAGGACAACTGACAGGGCTGAATCTAGGTACAATGTCGGGTGCTGCAGGAGGTGGTGGTGGCTTGATGCGACCACTCAAGTTTAATATTCAAAATTTTATCGTATGTTTGCTTACACGACACATTCATCATATGCTATCTTACTCCACACCCGACAACAAAAGAATAATGTCCTATATTTTAAATAGCACTAACGCTATGATGTATTAGTGCGATATAGCAAGCTATTTAAAAATAGGGCCATAGCAAGCAAAATCTTGAAAAAATATCGTGGACTCTCCAAATACACTATATCACGCTAAATAGCGTGAAATATCATGCTATTTTTTCTTATATGGGGTGGCCCGATATTCTTAGCAAGAACTTGTCGATGATGATAACGGTGGATAGATAAATAGCCTGTAGCTATGAACTCTCCCCCTCGAACCCTGATGCCAATACAACAGCTCTCGAACCCCGTGGGATATTCACAACACCACACTCTTGCACATGCAGCCGTCGACCACGAGCGGTAGTTTGCAGTCTACTAATTCCGAATGGAACAACAGATCACACTCAATTATAGTAGTATAATTCGATCACAGGGTAATTCCAGAGGTTCTTTGAAAGAAACAACTCCAAAATGGTTTAAACATGGTCTAAAACCCTAACTAGGGGTCATCCCAGGGCTTATAAGGGCGGCTGGGGCGGCCAGAAACCGAAACTAAACGCAAACGACTCAAACTGATACAAGCCAACTCTGACCAGATTTGGTCGGTGGCTAGATAGTCCGGTGGATATCAGCCGGACAGTCCGGTCAGGCCGGATACTCTGGGTGGAGTGTGCCGGACAGTCCGGTCTGGCCAGAAACTTTAAAGTTTCCGGGTGGTGGTGAGAAAATCGGTAGTCGTTAACTACTCGGTCGTCTTGGGAGTAGCCAGTAATCGGAATTCAGAGGATTAACTGATTTAATCAGTCGACTATTAATCGGTACAACCTACACAAATTAGCACCTAAAACACGTGTATATAAGAAAGAAATAGTATATGGGCATGTATATGCCCAACCCTACTTATCTAGAGCCAAATAGCCCAATAAAACACGTACGCTTCTCCTCTGAAGTTGCTCTTCTCCCACCATCTACCTAGAGTACTGGTTGGTGATGGTGGGAACCGAGCTCTCTGAGGTGGGAATCGAGTGGGAGCTTTACAAAACCTACTTCATTAATTGGGGTGGGCTAGCGGTTGGATGGGCGATATCCGTTGAAACTTTTACAATTTTTTAACCAAGTGTAGTAGTTAATCGGGAATATACCTAGTAATCGGTCTGTCAGAGCTATTAGTCGGGATAAAGGATTAACTCATTGGATTAGTGGTAATCAACATAGTTTGGTCCCTAGTAGCGATTAATTGGCCTATTAATCGCTGATTCGGATGATTTTTTTGAATAGTGTGTCCGGGTAGTGTCCAAACTGGGGTATTGATTGTCTGCGCCAAATCTTCTCTCGGGCAGCCTAGACACTCTGGTTGTAGCAGCTCCTTTGGCCTTCATCTTGATGACCTTCTCTTTCGCCTTCCTCCCGCTCCTCCCTCGCACATCCTTGGGCGATCATCATGCTAGGCTCCTCTTGTAGCCATTCTTCACCTTGCGCCATTCTTGTTTCTCCAACGAACCTGATCATACATAAATGCATAGACTTACGCAGTATAAAGTTCTCATCAATTAAAGTAGCGGATTCGTTTAGGATCAAATTCACCTATTGTTCGAGTAACTTAGCACGAGCTCTTGTAATGGGTCCAATTCTAATCTCATTGGACTGATCCTTCCTTGCAACAGTTGGATCATCTTCAATAGGTGTAATTGTAGGGATGTCCTCATCATCTTCCCCCTTCAAACGGCGTCGACCTTGATGCTCCAAGGTCTTCTCCATCATACGGTGATAAATCAGCAACGTTGAAGCTGTTGCTAACTTCACCAAACTCCTCAATAGGTATATCAATCGAGTAGGCAATATCATTAATCTTGGCTAACACCTTATAAAGACCAGGACCACGTGGCTTCAATTTTGACTTCCGAAGTTGTGGAAACCTAACCTTGCGTTGATGCACCCATACCATGCCACCAGGCTTGAACAAAACTTCCTTCCTTGCTAGATTCCTTGTAGCAGCAATGTTTTTCCTTTCTTCTCAATAGCCTCTCGAGTCTTCTCATGAATCTTCTTCACGTAATCAACATGTTTTGATGCCTCCATATCAACTCTCTCATGTAATGGCAAAGGCAACAAATCAAGTGGCATCAATGGCTTGAAGCCATACACCACCTCAAAAGGACAAAGCTGAGTAGTCGAATGCACAACACTGTTGTATGCAAACTCAACATGTGGCAAACACTCTTCCCACTCCCGCATATTCTTTTTAATCATGGTCCTCAGCAGTTGTGACAATGTTTGATTCACCACCTCCGTTTAACCATCTGTTTGGGGATGACATGTAGTACTGAATAACAGCTTCATTCCCAGCTTCCCCCATAAGGTCTTCCAAAAGTAGCTCATGAACTTCACATCACGGTCAGAAACAATCGTCTTGTGTACTCCATGTAATCTCACGATGTTCCTAAAAAATAGGTTAGCAACATGCGACGCATCATCGCTTTTGTGGCAGACAATAAAATGAGCCATCTTAGAGAACCTATCCACTACCACAAATATAGAATCATGACCTCTATTCTGTTTTAGGTAGACCTAGCACAAAATCCATACTAATGTCTTCCCATGGTGTCGTAGGTGCAGAGAGAGGTGTATACAAACCATGAGGCTACAGCTTGGATTTCGACTTGTGACATGTAATACAACGGCTCACAAATCTGTAGACATCACGCCTCATCTTGGGCCAATAAAAGTGATCAATGAGCATGAGCAATGTCTTCTCACGCCCAAAGTGACCCATCAAACCACCAGCATGTGATTCCTGCACTAAGAAAAAACGCAACAATGATTCTAGAATACATAGTTTGTCAGCTCTAAACAAATATCCATCATGAATATGATACTTATCCCATGCGTTTTTAAGAGCACACAAAGGATATGGTTCAGCAAAATCATGGTCAGTTGCATAAAGTGCACACATACTCTCTAATCCAGGAATTTTAACACCAAGATTGGTTAATAGCATGTTCTTCCTAGACAAAGCATCAGCAACTACATTTTCCTTTCCCTTCTTATACTTAATGATGTAAGGAAAAGATTCAATAAACTCAACCCATGTAGCTAATCTTCTATGCAAGTTTGATTGAGCTTTCAAATACTTCAATGCTTCATGATCAGAATGTATGATAAATTCTTTTGGCCACAAATAATGTTGCCAAACTTCAAGAAATCGAACAAGTGCATACAATTATTTATCATAAATAGGATAGTTCAGTCTAGCACTAGTAAGTTTCTTAGAAAAATAAGCTACAGGGCGCCCCTCTTGCATCAATACGCCACCATTACCTATACCACTAGTATCACATTCAACTTCAAATTGCTTCAAAAAATTAGGTAATGCAAGTAATGGTGCAAAAGTAAGCGAACGTTTCAATGTATCAAATGCAATATCCTGGGCTGTGCCCCACACAAATGGCACACCTTTCTTAGTCAAATCATTCAATGGTGCAGCAATAGTGCTAAAAGCCGTCACAAAGCGCCTATAGAAACCAGCTAATCCATGGAAACTACGCACTTGACTCACATTCATGGGAATAGGCCAATTCTGAATTGATTCAATTTTAGATTGATCTACCTCTACCCCATGCTTAGATACAACATAACCCAGAAATATAACCTTATCTTTTGCAAATGTACACTTCTCAAGCTTAGCATACAGTTTATTATCACATAGCACTTGCAAAACTTGTGAGATATGATGACAATGTTCAGTTTCGTTGTGGCTATAGATAAGTATATCATCAAAATAAACAACCACAAAACAACCAATAAATTCTCTCCAAACATGATTCACCAATCTCATGAAAGTACTAGGTGCATTAGTAAGACCAAATGGCATAACTAACCACTCAGACAAACCAAATTTTGTTTTGAAAGCAGTTTTCCATTCATCCCCTTCTTTCATCCTAATTTGATGATAACCACTATGTAAATCAATTTTAGTGAAAATAGCAGCACCACTCAATTCATCTAGCATATCATCTAAGCATGGAATAAGATGACGATATCGAATAGTGATGTTATTAATAACTCTACAATCTATGCACATGCGCCATGTACCATCTTTCTTAGGCACTAAAATAACAGGAACAACACAAGGGCTAAGAGAAACACGAGTGTACCCTTTATCCAGCAACGCATGTACTTGTTTCTGTATCTCCTTTGTTTCTTCGAGGTTTGTCCTATAGGGTGCACGATTCGGTAATGTGGCGCCAGGGATCAAGTCGATTTGATGCTCAATACCACGCAATGGAGGCAATCCTGCGGGTACATCTTCTAGAAACACATCGCCAAAATCCTTCAAAATAGTAGATACACCAAGAGAATAGGGGACATATCGTTACAAACCAATACCTCGCCCTGATACATGAGCATAAGTGGCATGGTTGTAGGATCCTCACGAAACTCTCTCATATCTTCCTTGGTGGTTAATATTACTAGAGTAGGCACTCTCTCACTTTTCGTTATATCACTCTTTTGGGGCTCTGTTACATCATGTATAGCTGCAACACTCTCTCGTCTATCTATAGGTGCTTCCTTCAAGTTTACTTCTATCTTTTGACGAGACTCATCCACAATCTGCTATGGTGTCATTGGTTGCAAATTAATCTTCTTACCCTTGAACTCCAAGTGATATGTGTTGGCACGGCCATTGTGTTGCACATGGCGATCATAAAGCCAAGGCCGACCCAATAATAGATGGCAAACAGTCATAGGAACCACATTAAAGTCAATAGAATGCTTGTATGGCCCTATCTCAAAATTCACACATACCATATGGTTTACCTTCATCTCACCATTGTCACTCAACAATTTTATGTATTATGGTTTGGGATGAGGTAAATAAGTCAAATTCAGCTTGGATCATAACTCGTTACTTGCAAGATTTCTGCAGCTACCTCCATCAATAATTACCTTGCAAGTTTTGTTAGGGCGAATGAGTGCTTTGGTTTGGAACAAGTTGCAGTGCTGAGAATCAACAATAGGTTACACACTAAGGGTATGTGGAGAGACCACTATCGTAGGCGCATGCTCAGGGAAGGCATCCATACCCTCCTCACTGTCATATCCATCGTTGCAATGAATATCAATATCATCTCCACTCTCATACTCTCCTTGTTCATTGACAAACATCACCTTGCGGTTGGGACAATCTCTCTTGTAGTGTCCTCGACCTCCACAAGTATGGCACTCTACATCGCGAGTACGCCCAGTTGACATATTGGAAACCGAGCTAGCAGCAGGAGTAGCCAGAGCAGTGGGCTTCCTAGCATTGGAACCATAAGAAGACGTGGGAGGAGGCTTGGCCAATGGTGAAGGGTGTCTAGCAACCACTGCAGGTGGCGCCATAGATGATGGCGGTGTAGACCTTGCCTCAAAACGACCAGTAGACGGAAACCTCGCACGTGACTTAGCCTCTTCAGATAACTGTGATCCGACCTCTCTAGCATGGTGCAATAGCTCATTCATAGTCTTATACTTGTGATGACGAACAATGCTCTTGATTGGTAACTTCAAATTGTTGAGGAATCGCTGCATAGTCATCTAAAGGGAATCACTAACTCTAGCACGCTGCATAAGCATCTCCATCTCCATGTAGTACTCATCGACTGACATGGTTCCTTGCCTCAATTGTGTCAACTTATCAAAAACTGATCATAAGTAGTTGGTGGGTACAAAATGAGCCTTCATAATTTGCTTCATCTTGCACCAATCCATCACAGAAAGTTCATTGACCTCCCTTATATTTTGCACAATAGCATCCCACCAGCGCAAAGCATATCCATCAAATTTTGATGTTGTAAGCTTGACCTTCTTATCTTCTGGATAGTCAAACAGACGCTAGTGCAGGGGGAATGGCACGTCCCCTGCCAAGATGTGGGCCAGCATCAGCCGCACTACCCTCACCATAGTCATCAAAAGCAACATCATGTTGGTGTTCCTGCCGTTGCTGTAATGCTACTGTTAAGGCCTCAATGGAACGTTGCAAAGTAGCGACATTGACATTAATTGATGTCACTTGTGTTTGAATAGTAGTGACTGCACCAACATTCTGGTCCAATGTCATTTGCATGTCCTGGATATTCTTGTCAATGGCATCTATGGAGTGAGTAAACTCTCACGTCAAGTGGGATTTCAACGCCCCATATTCGCGCCAATTAACAAGTTCCTCATCCTTCTTTTTCTGCGACACAACATCATCATCACTAGAAGACATGATTAGTAGGTTAGTGCAAAAATCAAAGTTTACGTGGTGGACAACTCTCACAACTCACTCACTACTAACAAGAAAGGAGATCTTACCGTTCCAAAGTGAATAGAGATGCTTTACCAAAACGAAATCAAAGACTGTTGCACTGATGTGATGAAGTGAATATCGAGGGTATAGAGAACGATCATAGGGCACGCAGGTTATTTAAGGTGGAGCTGTAGGTATGGTATCCTAACTACACCACAAACAAGTTCTAGTGCTGATCGTATAAAAACCCAAGAAACACACACGGTGAAGATAAACGTGGCAAAGCAACTTATGAAAAGGAATATTGCAATGCACAAGAGAGACGCTAGTAAAAGCTCAAAGTAAACAGACACAAGATTGCTCAATCTACAAGTGCTATGATTAACTAGGCCTCCAATAATGCACAGTTTGATATCTCTTTTTGTCACGCTTGTAGCTCTTTCCTCTTTTTTATACTGATTTTCTTTTCTTTTCTTTTTTTTGATTTTTCAACTATATGACTCAATGCAAACGAGTGCATCAACTTATAACAAAACTTGGCCGGATAGTCCGGTTGATATGCGCCGGATACTCCGGTTGAGCCGGAAAGTCCGGTGTGTTTCGGCCGAATAGTCCGGTTTTGCCTATCGAATTTTCTGCACTTCAAGATCCCAGTGAGCAGCCTGTTAGAGCAAAGCAACTAGTCTCGTAGGTACTTTCCTAGGCACATATGCTGTAGATAGGTTGTGTCTATGGTATGTAACAAAGGTACGCTATGTGGACTCGGACAAACGATGAAAACTTGTAGAAAACGGTGATGGTGGACACGATGGAAAACAAGAGCAAACCCTAAACCTAGACAAAAACGAAAACTAGACTCCTACAAGGAAAACCTGCAGACCGGATCTACGAGAAGATACAATCAACAACTAAGACTCGAAAACGATGCAATCTAGGCTATGGGGTGGCCCGATCTTCTCAGCAAGCTCTTATCGATGATGATAACGGTGGATAGATAAATAGCTTGTAGCTATGAACTCTCCCGCTCAAACCCTGATGCCAATACAATAGCTCTAGAACCCTATGGGATATTCACAACACCACGCTCTTGCACACGCATTCGTCGACCACAAGGTACAGTAGTATAAAACGATCACAAGGTAATTCTAGAGGTTCTTTGAAAGAAACAACTCCAAAATAGTTTAAACGTGGTCTAAAACCCTAACTAGGGGTCATCCCAGGGCTTATAAGGGTGGATGGGGTGGCCAGAAACCAATACTAAAAGCAAACGACTCAAACTGATACAAGCCGACTCAGACCAGATTTGGTCGGTGGCCGGACAGTCCGGAGGATATCAGCCGGACAGTCCGGTCAGGCCGGATACTCCGGGTGGAGTGTGCCGGACAGTCCAGTCTGGCTGGAAACTTTGAAGTTTCGGGGTATTGTCCGGGTAGTGTCCGAACTGGGGTACTGATTGTCCGTGCCAAATCTTCTCTCGGGCAGGCTGGACACTCCGGGTGGAGACAGCCGGACACTCCGGTTGTGGCAACTCCTTTGGCCTTCGTCTTGATGATCTTCTCTTGCGCCTTCCTCCCGCTCCTCCCCTGTGCATCCCTGGGCGATCATCATGTTGGGCTCCTCTTGTAGCCCTTCTCAACCTCGCGTCATGCTTGTTTCTCCAACGAACCTGATCATACATAAATGCATAGACTTAGGCAGTATAAAGTTCTCATCAATTAAAGTACCAGATTCGTTTGGGATCAAATTCACATGTTGTTCGAGTAGCTTAGCATGAGCTCTTGTAATGGGTCCAATTCTAATCTCATTGGACTGGTCTTTCCTTGCCACAGTCAGAGCATCTTCAGTAGGTGTAACTGTAGGGATGTACTCATCATTTTCCATGCTAGAGATGCTCTAAGTCTAGTCTGAGTGGTAAGTAATTTGGAGTAGTAATATGCATACATTGTGCTAAAGACTATCAAAATTACCCCCTCTGTCCAGAAATAACTCAGTTGGTTTTGTCTAGATTCGAATGTATTTAGACGCATTTTAGTGTATAGATACATTTGAATCTAGGCAAACCCAAGTTAGTTATTTATGGACAGAGGGAGTAGTATCTTTTAGATGCTAAAATGGAAAAGAAGATCCAACCGCTGGCAATGTTGAGATTCGAGAATCTTGATCCAACGCTCAATATTCAAAGTTATTCGTACACTTTATATAACTAGAAAATTGAACGTGCCATGCATGTGAGACTCAGATAATAGACGTCTGACATATCATCACTATATAAAACTATAATAGGAAAATCAGAAAAAATATAAATTTGAGCAACATCTATAAAGTATGGGTCTATATATTTGGTTCTTGTACTTTGTATATCATGTAGAATTCAACAATTATTAGCTATCTAAAACTTGAAAATTTTGGTAACATGGTCTCGAGAAACGAGAGAGAAGATTTTAGAATGATGGAGAAGTGTGTTTTGATATTTGTGCATAGCATTCATTGTGATGAAGGCTATCAATAGTATCTTCTAGATGCTAGAATGGTAAAGAAGATCCATCAGCTGGAAGTGTTGAGATTTGTGAGTCTTGTCCAATGGTAATATTCAAAGTTCTTTGTACACTATATAGTGGTAAGACTAGTAAATTGCATGTACCCTGCACTAGAGACTCAGATAATAGACGTATGACATATCATCACTATATAAAATTATAATAGGTAAAGCAGAATAAATATAAATTTGATCAACATCTATAAAGTATAGGTGTATATTTGGTTCTTGTACTTTGTATATCTTGTAGAAGTCAACGATTATTAGCTATCTAAAACTTGAAAATTTTGGTAACATGGTCTAGAGAAACGAGGGAGAAGATTCTAGAATGATGGAGAAGTGTGTTTTGAGTTTTGTGCATAGCATTCACTGTGATGAAGACTATTAATAGAATCTTCTAGATGCTAGAATGGAAAAGAAGATCTAACGACTGGAAATGTTGGGATTCGCAAGTCATGATCCAACAGTCAATATTCAATGTTATGCGGTAAGATTTGATGCAGGTCCACAACTAAAAACTAAATGTTCGTGTGATGTTCTATGTGATCTTATTCAAGAATAAAAATCAAATATGAGGCCTGGGAGATAAATTTTTGGATCATGCTAGATATTACCTCATAGAAAAAAGATGGCTCACACGATGGGGGTCTGCTTTCTCTCTGCCGCTAGGCTTCATATGTAGTAGAACTACCAGACTAGTACTCTTTGAACTATAATCATGCACGAAATCACTACTCGTACCTAATGGGTGCTGTGAAACTTTCTAAGAGGGGACGGCTAGAGAAGAGAGGGAAGAGCAGGGATCTATGATGATTTTCCTTCAAGTTTGGTAGCAAAGACATAATTATAGTTATTGTAAGGATGAATAGTGATGAATTTTGTGTGCATAGACATTGCAACAAGTTGAATTTTTCAAACCTGAACGATTATGGAACCTATAACGCACTCGTCATGCAAATTTGATATATATAATTTTGGTAGATTCATGATAGACTGGGAATTCATGTTATTACTTGAAAATAGCCCATAAACATGGTCTGCTATGTGCGAATAATGGTGTATTACCTTCTTGGGCCTTATTACTTGTATACTAACTTAACAAATAAACATTGTCTATCACTTACAAAATTGAAAACTATTGTTTGTTCGTGAAAGTTGGAAACTACGATTGTAAACACATTCTCCTATACCAACATGCGCTCATCTAATAAATATGGGCACAGTATTCGTCTACTGCATTGTAGATATAGCCATGACCCTAGTCATTTGAGTTGGAAGCTAAGCATCTTCACAACATGGTAGGCCATATTGCGAAGCAAAGTTTTTGATAGTAATCAAAACACATAATTATCACAACTAGTACGCTCAAGAGAATGCGAAGCACAAATTATACATTATTTTGATTTTTCTTGAAAAAAATCATAACTAGTTCAAGCTTGTCAGCCGTTGTGTAATTCTTCGAAAGAATTTGATGGTTTTAAACCTCTAGTTGCTTTTTATAGATTGACTACTCTAGTACCTTAAAGAGATTTTACATGAAATTAGAGAGCTAGCAACCTATAATGTAGTCATAGTTAAGATTTGATCTGATTTTGATGAATCAACAACAAGTACTCTAAGTGGTTAAAATTAGCTAGAAATGTCAAAAGTTCATGTAGTTGGAGAATTTCCCATAAAACTTGGTCTGCTTTTGTGTAAAAATGAAAGGCTAGTAGCTAGCTTTATGAGCCTTAATTATTCGTCATGTACTTTGTTAAATAATCTACAAACATAAACATTGTTTACCATATCATGCCCATATGCGCATTTACCGAATACATGCATTATTATCACATAAACATGGACATTTGTTTTGAAACCCAAGCATGTTCATACATGGTATGCCATATTGCGAAAAGAATACTCTCAAGAGTTATCCAAACTAAAGCTTACCATTATTTTTGCATGGCAGGTGGGGATTCGCGCAAGAGGATGTCGTGCGCAAGTACTATAGTTTTTTTGTTATTTTCTTATTTTTTTAAAACTCACTGGAATTTGTCAGCCAACTCTTTGCAAGTTGAATCTTTCAAACCTCCTAGTGTTTGTTGATATTGTATTGACTTACATGGGTCCCTTAAAACGATTTCACGGATCCAGCTCAACATGTGAGGGGAGTCCAACAGGGCAATTTTTCATTTAATAATGTTTTTTATTTTTTATGTATAATATATAGGCTATTTATAAATCTTAATTAAGGTGGTCCATTCACCGCCCTAGCCACCATTTGGATCCGCCACTTTGTAGGTGAAGCTTAGGAGCGAGTAGCCTATCATACGATCGTAGTTCAAGTTTGACATAATTTTGGTAAATCGATACAGGGAGTTAAGTGGAAAAATTAGCTAGATCATAAATTCATGTAACCTGAGAATTACTCATAAAATTGCGTGCACTATGTGTGAAAAAATGGGGTTGTCATCTGGGCCTTATTCCACATGTGCTTGCTTACAAAAACAGTTACTTAGAAAATTGTAACTAATTTTTCTAGTCCTAAAAATTATAAAATTACAATTATAATAAACATTGTTTACCATGCCAACATGCGCCAATATAACGAATAAGGGGACCTTATCATAAATTATGATCTAAATATGGTCATACCTTGGTTGTTTGGCTTCAAACCAAGGTATGTTCCTACATTGTAGGCCACTAGGCCATATTGCGAATGATTTTTTATGGAAGTTACCAAAACTCGTGTTTATCATTCCTCTGGCAACCACGGTAGTATGTTCCTACTACATGGTCGGCCATATTGCCCCTAGGAACTTTGTGAGTATATGAGGTAGGCCATTTACACATAAAGTATTCATGTGTAAGTACAGTAAACCTTTAGAGGTAACTAGTGTATTGTACAAGCAACTTGTTGGCTATACTACTGGAATTGCTCTAAGGACTAGTCAGCATGCTATAAGTAAAATAGTAGGGTGTGTACACCATTTATTTAGGGTTCATTTGATTCAAAGAATTTGTAAAACATAGGAATAGGAGAAGTGCATGAATATAATGACATGACACTTATAAAAAAATATGAAATAGTGCTAGGAGGAACTAGACACTTTTTCGATATAGTAGAAGAATTTCGTAAATTCGTCTCTAGCAGGGATCAAACTCTAGTCATTGGGATGCGCCAACTGCGACCCAACCACTAGGATATTGCCTTGTTCTCACTTATAATCCTATAGAAATGAAAAACGCCGGAATCTGTAAGATAAGGTGTTTGATTGCACCACAGGAATAACGTAGGAAATTTTATATGGTTTAGGTACATGCCATAGACACGTAGGAATTTTTCCAAGAGGTCTCACCTCTTTTTATAAATCCTAAAGGATTGTAGTGTAGGGAAGCAATGCATAGGAGTTTTGTAGGATTTATTCCTTTGAAACAAACACATTCTATTGAAAAAATTCCTATGGATTGGAATCCTATAGAATTCCTTTGGAAATCCTTTGAATCCTATAGATTGCGGTGGAGTCGAGTCAACGAAACCAAGTTCTATATGAGCTACTCCTACAACCTAATTAATTAGGCCTTGCATGACACTAGATACATGTTATTACCCAATAATGTGAGGGTAGTAACATGTAAAAGTTTTACTAGTATAAGTTATTTAGGACTTGAGGAGCCTAAAATATGGAAGAGAAAGAAAACATCCAGCCAGAGCTCATTTTGGGTGGAAGCACGAGGCAAACAGAAGGAAAGTTGGGCTGGACCACCAAGGGCCCCAACTTCTGCGCTACTACGCCTGCATGGTTGTACTCCGTACTCCACGGGAAGGAAGAGGTTACTGTGATTCGCCAAAAAAGGAAGAGGTGACTGTTGCGATGCTACCCACCTGAACAAGTCCCATAAAGTCATAGATTCACCGATGCATGAGCAGAGCAGCCAATGCCGCATTGAAGAGGAGAGATGGAGGATGATTCTCCACCATCTATGAGATATGAGCTACTCCTACAAGTAGGCCTAATTAATTAGGCCTTGCATGACACTAGACACATGTTACTATCCAATACACTTTGAAGGTACTGTAGTAACATGTGAAAGTTTTACTAGCCTAAGTTATTTAGCACTATGAGCAGCCTAATATGGAAGAGAAAGAAAACATCCAGCCAGAGCTCATTTTTGGGTGGAAGCAGAAGGCAAACAGAAGGAAAGTTGGGCTAGACCACCATAATCCCCAACTTTCTCGCCACTATTGCGCCTGCATGGTTGTACTCCATTGTGCGGAAGCTTACATGGGAAGGAAGAGGTGACTGATGCGATGCTTCACACCTGAACAAGTGTTAGGCATAGATGCATGAGTGGAGCATAACAACCAATGCCGCATTGAGGACGAGAGAGGGAGCATGATTCTCCTTCATCCAGGAGCCTTTTCTCTCACAAAAGGCAGCGACGAGACATAATTTTGGTTGGAGGAGCCTTTTTTAAACAAGGAAAAAGATTTGCGGTGGAAGGAGCCCTTGCTCGTCTTGCCAGCAGTATGCGGCCGACTAGGCACCAAAAGCTGAGTACTAATAATACAAATAGGATTAACATTTGAGTAGTACTAGTACTGGTAAGTTGACGTGCCTTGCACATGATATACAAAGTACAAGAACCAAATATACACCCATACTTTATAGATGTTGATCAACTTTATATTTTTGCTGCTTTACCTATTATAATTTTATATAGTGATGATATGCCAGACGTCTATTATCTGAGTCTCACGTGCATGGCACGTGCAACTTACTAGTTATATTAGTCGAGAAAAGAAGATCCAACGGTTTTGTCAATGTTGGGATTCACGAATCTTGATTGATCCAACGGTCAATATTCAAAGTTATTCGTAAACTATATGGTGGTATTAGGTAAGAAAGACTAACAATAATAGATGCTATAATGGAAAATAATATCCAATGGATATCAATGTTGGGATTCGCGGGTCTTGATCAAACGGTCAATATTCGAAGTTATTCATACATTATATAGTGGTTAGAAAATAAAAATATAATAGTGTTAAGATAAGAAAATAAATAATATCAATAGTATAACTTCTCGATGCTAAAATGGAAAAGAAGATCCAATGGCTAGCAATGGTGGGATTCGCGAGTCTTGATCCAATGGTCAATATTCAAAGTTATTTGTATACTATATAGTGTTAAGATAAGATAACAAATACTATCAATAGTATATTCTAGATGATGGAATAGAAAAGGGATCCAACAGCTAGCAGCAATTTAGGAATTCGCGGGTCATGACTTAACGACCAATATTCAAAGTTGTCCATATACTACATATAATAGTGGTAAGATAAGAAAAGAAAGATTATCAATAATATTTCTCCTTGATGCTAAAATGGAAAAGATGATCCAACGACTGCCAATGTTGGGATTCATGAGTCTTGGTCCAACGGTGAATATTAAAAGTTATCTGTACACTATATAGTGGTAAGATAAGATAACAAAGACTACCAATAGTATCTTCTTGATGATAGAATGAAAAAGAGGATCCAACAGCTAGCATCAATTTTTGGATTCGCGGGTCATGATTCAATGGCCAATATCCAAAGTTATCCCGGCCTATATTATATATACTAGTGGTAAGATAAGAAAAGAAAGATTATCAATAGTATCTACTAGGTGATGGAATGGAAAAGAGGATCCAACAGCTAGCAGCAATGTCGGGATTCACAGGACATGATTCAACGGTCAATATTCAAAGTTATCTATACACTATATATCTCTATCTCTACTACTATAATGGAGAATTTTTGAATTGGATACATAGCATCAATCCTAACCGTTGGCCTGTTAGAACCAATGGTACGGAGCAGCTGGATTCATGTTGAACAATACATAGTGCAAACTCCACCATGTTCTAGAACCATCATGTCACACCCCTCCCCAAAAAAATACATAACACTGTAGGATGTATTCTCAATATATGTAGATAGTTATTATTGATCTCTACTACTATAATAGAGCATTTTTGAATTGGATCCATAGCACCAATCCTGACCGTTGGGCTATTAGATGCAATGGTTTATAGCAACTGGATTCATGTTGAATAGTACCTACAGCAGACTCCACCATGTTCTAGAACCATCATATCACCACCCCCAAAATTTCATAGCACAGTAGGCTTTATTCTCAATATGTGTAGATAGTTATTATTAATAGACTTAATTTATGCATTTTTTCTTTAATGTATGAAATGTGATTTAACAAACATTAAGTTGTTATAAACCAATAGTCTTGTTAGAGAAAAAATGCATATATTAAGTCTATTAATAATAACTATCTACACATATTAAGAATACAACCTAATGTGCTTTGAAATTTTGGGGGTGGTGACATGATGGTTCTAGAACATGGTGGAGTTTGCTCTAGGTACGTACTACTTAACACAAATCCAGCTGCTCCATACCATTGGATCTAACAACCCCATGGTCAGGATTGGTGCTGTGGATCCAATTCAAAACTGCTCCATTATAGTAGTAGAGAGAATATAGCCTACTGTGCTATGAAATTTTGGGGGTGGTGACATGATGGTTCTAGAACATGCATGGTGGAGTTTTCTCTAAGTACTTTTCAACACGAATCTAGCTTCTCTGAACCATTGGATCTAACATCCCAATGGTCGGGATTGGATCTATGGATCCAATTCAAAACTGCTCCATTATAGTGGTAGAGATAAAACCACTATATAGTGTATGAATAACTTTGAATGTTGACTGTTGGATCAAGACTCGTGATTCCTAATATTTCCAACTGTTCGATCTTCTTTTCCATTCTAGCATCTAGAAGATTCTATAGATAGTCTTCCACATAATGAATGCTATGCACAAACCTCAAAACACACTTCTTCATCATACTAGAATCTTTGCTCTCGTAGCTAATAATCATTGACTTATACATGATCTTATCTTACCACTATATAGTGTATGAATAACTTTGAATTTTTACCGTTGGATCAAGACTCGCGAATCCCAGCATTTCTAGCCGTTGGATCTTTTTTTCCATTCTAGCATCTAGAAGATTCTATTGATAGTCTTCGACATAATGAATGCTATGCACAATCCTCAAAGCACACTTCTCCATCATACTAGAATCTTCTCCCTTGTTTCTCTAGACCATGTTATCAAAAATTTCATGTGTTAGGTAGATGATAATCTTTGACTTCTACATGGTGATACAAAGTATAAGGACCAAATATACACCCATATTTTATAGATGTTGATCAAATTTATAAATTTTTGTGCTTTACCAATTATAATTTTATATAGTAATGATATGTCATACGTCTACTATGTGAGTCTCACGTGCAAGGCACGTGCAACTTACTAGTAGACTTAATGTATGTCTTTTTTCTCTAACAAGACTGTTGGTTAACAAGAACTTAATGTTTGTTAATAAATCGCATTTCATACAGTATATATACGTGTGTAGCACGTGCCTTTTACTAGTACTAGTAAGTTATTCGTACACTATATAGTGGTAAGAATAGTGGTAAGAATAGTGGTAAGATAAGAGAAAAGAAAGAATATCAATAACATCTTCTCGGTGCTATAAAATGGAAAGAAGATCCAATGGCTGGCAATGTAGGGATTCACGAGACTTGATCCAATAATGGTCAATATTCAAAGTTATTTGTAGAATATATAGTGGTAAGATAAGATAAGAAAGACTATCAATTAGTACTATCGATCTTCTAGATGATGGAATGGAGAAGAAGATCCAAAGGCTAGCAATGTTGGGATTCACGAGTCTTGATCCAATGCTCAACAAATATCTTCCAATATTGAGAATTGGATCAAGATTTGTGAATCCCAACATTGCCAGCCGTTGGATCTTCTTTTCCATCCTAGCATCTAAAAGATACTATTGATAGTCTTTAGCATAATAGACACTATGCACAAACCTTAAAGCACACTTCTCCATCATTCTAGAATCTTCTCCCCCGTTTCTGTGGACCATGTTACCAAAATTTTCAAGTATATTAGGTATAGCTAATCAACATTAAGTTCTACATGATACAAATACAAGAACCTAATATACCCATACTTTATAGATGTCGATCAAATTTATAATTTTTTGAGCTTTACCTATTATATTATCTTACCACTATATAGTGTACGAATAACTTTGAACTTTGACAATTGCATCCCTAGAAGGAACCCTAAATTAGCTCACTTTATCAATTTATTTTCACCCATCAACCCAATCATCCATGTAGGGCCCATAGATTGGGGAGGTCGCGGTCTCCTTGGACGCACCACAAAATTATGACTGGTCCATCGAGTGCGGGAAGCAGAGTCATCATTCCGTCCAATCTCTTACCCTAGTCATCATCATCGATATTTGCCACACACATCAGCTTCATCAGTGACATTGATTGTCCCCTCGCTGCGGTAATCTGCCACATTAATCTCGGTTCACCTCCATCCTATTTAATCTCTCCCCTTTCCCACACCAAACCATCTCTAATCCCCCGCTTCCAGCAACCATCTCCATCCTCGGCTGTCATCCATGGCCACCTTCCGGCTGCCGCCCACCCTACTGGAGCACAAAGACTCCGACATCCCCGCACAGAAGGACAATGCCCTACGCATTTGGGCCTTCTCCCCGCGAATAATGTGGCCGTTGGTGTGCGCCTTCCTCGATGCTGGGTATGGTCGGCGCAAGTACCAGATGTGCGACCTCTACGACAATCCGGACGGGACGTGAAGGTCAAGTTCGTCAACTTCAGGGACACATGTCTCCTCTACAGCCAGACCTTCCACTGCGGCTGCGAGACGGTGGTGTTCACTGGTGCCAACATTTTCACCAACTACAGGTACCGGTTCCCTAACAATGGAAACTTCATCCACAATGTCCTCCCGGAGCTGCCGATGGCTCCGGAGGTGCCGATGAGTCAAGAGCCAGCTTTGTCATTGGAGCTATTGTTGGTGCCGATGTCTCACGAGCTGCCGCTGGCGGCGCGGACTAGGTGCTAGGAGGCATCGGACCTGCACTAGTCCAACAGCGAGTCCTATATATATGTAAACTCGTGCTATTATGTTAATGGTTGAATGAAGTTTCTTTTGGTACTACCGTCAATTTTTTTCTTTTGGTACTACTCACTGTACCCTGTAGTACTAGTAGTACTGCGAATGCTGATCTATTGAATATCTTCCCCCAGATGTTTGTGAAGGAAGTGAAAATTTCGAAATCAGGATAGTTTGAATTTCTACTCTATTGTAGTAGTAATACTTTTTGCCGCCAAGGACCAAAATGGTTCCCACCAACGCAGTTGACGAACACGCCAGACACAGACACGGAGCCGATGACACAAGGCAGTTCATCGGTCGACGCATGTGCGCATCGCCACGTTGTGGACAAGGGAGAGATCAGCTGGCCAGGGTGTGGGTGGTGATGAGGGAGTGAAGGATAGAGAAAACACAATTTTTTTTGCGTGCATATATATCATAAAGGTCTCGAAATTTACTCTACTCACTTTACCCTGTACCTCGTGTCAGGAACCCATCCCATCTTTGCTCTGACATTGCACCGCCTTCAAATCCTCCTCTTCATAGCTCTCTTGTTGCCTCCTCTGTGCTCATAGTCTCTTCTCGCTCTTTATTTTTCAATAGAAAAAAGGAAATAAATTCTTCTTACTTGCTTTTCATAAAATAAATTCCTGTCACTTGGAAAATTGAAATTGATTATTTTTTGTTTTTAATATCTTCGATTGTTTTCAAAAGATGGCCAAATTTGTCGGCATGCAAATTCTTGGATATGGAATCATAGGCATAAAGTACATTCTACATAAAGGACCTAAAAAAAGGGAAAATTACATCGAGGTCCATACATTTAGCACAAAGGATCCTAAAAGGAAAACGTTCTAGTTTGTTCCTTCTTGAGAGATTAGCTGATCTGAGCCAAACTCTTCATACTACGTCCTCTTTCGATTGTTTCAAAATATGGCCAAATCTATTGCGATGCAAATTCTCTGATATGGGGTCATCAGCATAAATTATGATGTTGATATGGCCTTGACCTTGGTCGTTTGGCTTGAAATCCAAGAATATCCATACTCGTTGACAAGTAGGCTTAAATTCTCTCAAAACATGATTCATTAATCTCATGAATGTACTAGGTGCATTAGTAAGACTACAATGTCCAGTTTCGTTGTGGCTATAGATAAGTATATCATCAAAATAAACAACAAAAAAACCAATAAATTCTCTCAAAACATGATTCATTAATCTCATGAATGTACTAGGTGCATTAGTAAGACCACACAACATAACTAGCCACCCATACAAACCAAATTTAGTTTTGAAAGCAGTTTCCCACTCATCCCCTTCTTTCATCCTAATTTGATGATAAGCACTATGCAAATCAATCTTAGAGAAAATAGTAGCAACACTCAATTCATCTAACATATCCTGTAAGCGTGGAATAGGATGACGATATCAAATAGTGATGATACTAATAGCTCTACAATCTACAAACATGTGCCATGTACCATCTTTCTTAGGCACTAAAATAACAGGAACAACACAAGGGCTAAGAGAAACACGAATGTACCCTTTATCCAGCAACGCTTGTACTTGTTTCTGTATCTCCTTTGTTTCTTCGGGGTTGGTCCTGTAGGGTGACCGGTTTGGTAATGTGGCACCAGGGATCAAGTCGATTTGATACTCAATGCCACACAATGGACGCAATCATGCGGGTACATCTTCTGGAAACACATCGCCAAACTCCTGTAAAATAGTAGATACACCAAGAGAAATAGGGTTCATGTCATTAGAAACCAAGACCTTGCCCTTATACATGAGCACAAGCGGCATGGCTGTAGGATCCTCACGAAATTCTCTCATATCTTCCTTGGTGGCTAATATTATAAGATTAGGCACTCTCTCACTTTTCGTTATATCACGCTTTTTGGGCTCTATTACATCTTTTACAGATGCAACACTATCTCGCCTATCTATAGGTGCATCCTTCAAGTTTACTTCTATCTTTTGATGAGACTCATTCACAATCTGTTATGGTGTCATTGGCTGCAAATTGATCTTCTTGCCCTTGAACTCCAAGTGATAAGTATTGGCACAGCCATTGTGTTGCACATGGTGATCATACAGCCAAGGCCGACCCAATAAGAGATTGCAAATAGTCATAGGAACCACATCAAAATCTATAGAATCCTTGTATCCCCCTATTTCAAAATTCACTCATACCCTATGGTTTACGTTCATCTCACCATTGTCACTCAACCATTGTATATAATATGGCTTGGGATGAGGTAAATATGTCAAATTCAGCATGGCACATAAGTCCTTACTTGCAAGATTTCTGCGGCTACCTCCATCAATGATTACCTTGCAAGCTTTGTTAGGGCCAACGAGTGCTTTGGTTTGGAACAAGTTGCAGCGCTGAGAATCAACAATAGGCTGCACACTAAGTATATGTGGAGAGACCACTACGGTAGGCATATGCTCAGGGAAGGCATCAATACCATCCTCGCTGTCATAACCATCATCGCAATGAGGATCAGCATCATCTCCCACTCTCATACTCTCCTTGTTCATTAACAAGCATAACCTTGCGGTTTGGACAATCTCTCTTGTAATGCCCTCTACCTCTACAAGTATGGCACTCCACATCGCGCATACACACGGTTGACATATTGGAACCCGAGCTAGCAGCACGAGCAGCGGGCTTCCTAGCATTGGAACATGAGATGATGTGGGAGCAGGCTTGACCGATGGTGAAGGGTGGCTAGCAGCCAATGCAGGTGGTGCCATAGCTGGCGGTATCGGCCTGGCCGAAAAACAGCTGGTAGATAGGAACCTCGCACGTGCCTTAGCTTCTTCAACTAACTGTGACTCGGCCTCTCTAGCATGATGCATAAGTTCATTCATTGTCTCGTACTTGTGATGGCGAACAATGCTCTTGATTGGTAACTTCAAATTGTTCCGGAATCGCTGCATGGTCATCTCAAGAGATTCACGAAATCTAGCACGCTGCATAAGCATCTCCATCTCCATGTAATACTCATCAACGAACATGGTTCCTTGCTTCAATTGTGTCAACTTGTCAAAGACTGCACACAAGTAGTTGGTGGGTACAAAACGGTCCTTCATAAGGCACTTCATCTTGTTCCAATTCATCACAGGAAGTTCATTGTCATCCCTTGTATTTTTCATAAGCACTTCCCACCAACGCAAAGCATATCCATCAAATTTTGACGCTGCAAGCTTTACGTTCTTGTCTTCTGTATAGTCAAACAAACGCCAGAGCTTCTCAATCTTCAACTCCCATGTGAGGTAATCTTCAGGATCAAGTGAGCCATCAAACTTGGGAATTGAAAATTCAGCTTGTCAATCCCTCATAAACTTGGTTAGGGACACACTAAGCACGCCCAATAGGAGAAAAACCGTGTGCATAAGCAGGTGCAGTAGCAGGCACAGGGGGAGTAACATGTCCCCTGCCAACATTCGGGGTAGCATCAGCAGCACTACCTTCATCATCATAATCAACATCATCAAATGGTTGGTGTTGTTGTCATTGCCCAAGTGCTACTATCAAAGCATCCATCGAACACTTCAAAACTGCCATATTGGTAGTGATCATGGTCACCTGTGTTTGAATACCAGTGACCACATCTATATTGTCTCTCAAATTCACTTGCACATCTTGAATGGTCTTGTCAATAGCATCTGTCGTCTTAGTAAAGACATCTGTCAAATGAATGAGACTTCAGAGCTTCATATTCTCACCAATTAACAGGATCTTCATCGTTATTTTTCTGTGACACAACATCAACATCACTAAGTGACATGATTAGTAGGTTACTGCAAAAATCAAAATCTGTTTGGTGGAACACTCACAACTCACTCACAACTCACAAGAAAGCAGATCTTACCGTTCCAAAGTGAATAGAGATGCTTTACCAAAACGAAATCAAAGACTTATGAACTGATGTGATGAAGTGAATATCAAGGATATGGAGAATGATCATAGGGCACATAGGTTATTTATGGTGGAGTTGTAGGTATGGTATCCTAACTACACCAAAGCAAATCCTAGTGCTGATCGTATGACAAACACCCAAGGAAACACACACGTGGAGATAAGCGTGCCAAAGCAACTTATGAACAGGAATATTGCAATACACAAGAGAGATGCTAGTAATAGCTCAAATAGAACAGGCACAAGATTGCTCAATCTACTAGTGCTATTATGAAACCAGTCCTCCAATCAACTTTGATATATCTCTTTTTTCACTTTTGTATCTCTTTTCTTTTCTCTTTTTTTACTTTTTCTATTTTCTCTTTTTTTAATTCTTCAACTATCTGACACAATGCAATACGGATGCAAAAATTTTGAGCAATGACAGGGCGGATAATCCGGTTTTTGGGGGCCGGATAATCCGGTCTTCCTGGACGAAAATTTGCAGTTCAAAACCCTAATGAGCAGCCTGTTCAGAACAAAGCAACTAGTCTCGTAGGTACGTTCCTAGGCACTGATGCTGTAGATAGGTTGTAGCTAGGCTTGAAAACATAAAAAGTACGCTTTGTGGACTCGGAAAAGTAGATGTAAACTAAGTATAAAATGATGGTGAACGACTCGAAAAACTAAGAACAAACGAAAATAACAAGGCAAACCTAGACAGTACGACTGTACTAGAAGAGATCGGCTCAAAGGCACGACAACGACCAGCAGCTAAGACTCAACTCCAATGCAATCTAGGCTATGGCATAGACTAACCCTAATCTTTTTGTATGGATTTTTCTGTATAGGATGAAAAACAACTAAACTATGGATGGATCTGTGGATGCTTACCGAGGAAACGCTGGAAATCTCATACCAAGATGATATGGGGTGGCCCGATGTTCTCAGCAAGCAATTGGCGATGATGATGGTGGATGATAGATAACTATCCTGTAGATATGAACTCTCCCGCTCGAACCCAGATGCTAATGCAACAGCTCTCGAACCCTGTACGATATTCAAAACACCACGCTCTTACACATGCAGCCGTCGACCACGAACGATAGTTTGCAATCTACTAATTCCCGATGGAACAACAGATCACACTCAATTGCAGTAGTAGAATTTGATCACAAGGTAATTCTAGAGGTTGTATATAGAAACAACTCCAAAATAGTTTTAACATGGTCTAACCTAATCTAGAGGGTGTTACCAGCTTATATGGCCACCAGAAAGTTCGAAAAGCACAAAAAAAAACGTGTCTGATACAGTCAGATCCGTCTAGATCTGATGGAAAATTTTAGGGCCAGATTATCCGGTCTAAGTGGGCCGGATTATCCGGGGGCCGTACAGAAAGTCGCGCCCGAAGTCCTTAGCAGAATTTCCGAAACAGGGCTGGATTATCCGGTGTGTGGGTGCTGGATTATCCGGGTTCTTGAGACGTGGAAGTACTCATTAGAAAGACCTTGGAATTATCTATCCAACAAGTGCTTATTTGCTTGATTCGGAGTTCATATGAGGAATCCACGTCCGTTTCAATTTCAGGACTTCTGTCTGTCTGAATTGAACGTTCCTTCTCTTGATGATCTCTCTTGCTTGTATTGTGCCTGCCTCCCTCTCCTCCCTCGCGCCTTCATTGATGATCATCCCGTCTGGCTACTCTTGACGCAGCCCTTCTCCTTCTCGTGACATGCTTGTCTCCTTCGTGAACCTGAGCATACATAAATGTATAGACTTAGGCAGTATAAAATTCTCATTAGCATAAACATCAGATTCATTTAGAAACAAGTTCACATGTTGTTCTAGTAGGTTAGCATGAGCTCTTGTAATGGGTTTAATCCTAATCTCATTAGATTGATCCTTCTTTGCAGCAGCTGGAACATCATCAGTAGTAATAGGGGTAGGTGTAATTGTAGTGATGTCCTCATGAAGCCCATGGAGCATCGCCTACGGAGTATAACCAACGTAGACCAGCCTATGTAGAATAGTAAAACCCTTTTTAATTTGGCCTTTTCGGCATTGCCCCCACCTCTAAAAATAAAAAACTCTGCCTACCCATGTTTTTAAGAAAATACTCCATTATGTGGCATTTTATAAATTGAGATGGTAGGAGCTCTGCCCTTTATATTTTGAAAGAGATAAACATAGACACACAAAATATTTTTCAGAAGACTAATACATAAGTTGTTGTACTAATAAAAGTTTAATGATATTTATTCTCTAAATATCTTTGGTGTAGTGACAATGCTCTCTGTTTACGTTTATTTGATTTGAAGGTCTTTCATTAGAATCACCTGTGTGTGTGTGTGTCTTGGGTTTACATTTTTTTTCTTCGAGCAATATCGCATTACGGAGAGGCTGACATCACGGACCTACCAACATGCAGCGTCCCTCGAGTTTGTTTTGAGCGTGGGTTCCAAACAAAAGTTTAAATACTTGTACAGAGAGGCTGACATCAGGGACCCACCAGACAGACATACAAGGTTGCATCGGGGACCCATAAGCTAGAACATGCCAGAGAGGCTGACATATGGCCCTCAGCAGTTAGACCATACACGACTACCACAGTGAAAACAACAAACGCGTCTGAGAAAAGTCCATCATACACACGTTGCACTTATAGAGAAGGTGGCATGTCAGACCGAGCAAGCCCAAGCATAGACCATGAAATTAGCCTATCAATCCCAAGCATAGCCCAATACCTTCTAATTCGGCCTTTTCGTGGTCTTCTGGCCACTGACCATAGCCCATTCAATTTAGGAGTGAGCCCATGGGATATAAGCCATGACGAATAGGGCATCCGCCCTGAGTTAGCCCACAATCTTTTTAATTCGGCCTTTATGAGCATTTTTTGTACTCCGAGGCTGACATCTAGGACCCGAAAAAATAGTCCAACGTACACACATTTCTTTCAAATAGAGGCTATCAGCTAGGACCCATCATAGACACGTTTCCTGCACAGAGGTGGTTATCATCTGGGATCCAGCAAGTTACCAAGGTCAAAATAGCGGACATAGCCAAAAAAAGTCCATCATACGTACGTTTCATCTACACAGAGGCTGATATGTGGGACCTAGTAGCATGACCTTATACAGATACTGCATCGAGCAATGTTGTCAGTTCGAAATAGGGAGGCACAAGCGAGAAAAAAAGTTCAGCATGAACACGTCTCTTGTAATGAGAGGCTGAAATGAGAGACCCAGCAACATGATCAAACGTCAGATTCATCGAGCAATGCTATCTAGTTCGGAACAGGGTAGCGCTAGAGAACAAAAAAATGTCGTCATACCCACTATTCTTCTAATGTGAGGCTGACATAGGGGACCCACCAGCCAAAATAAACGGCTGATGCAGCGAGGAACGCTATTAAGTTCGGAACACGAAGGCGCGACCAAGGGAAAAAAATCCATCATACACACGTTTCTTCTAATGAGTAGATGACATGTGGAGCCCAGGAGGTTGATTAAACTGTAGATGCATCGACCAGCGCTAGCAACTTTGGAACAGGGTAGCGCGAGCGAAGGAAAAATTCCACCATTCACATGTTTCTTCTAATGAGAGGATGCCATGTGGGTCCCAGCAGCTTGATTAAACGGCAGATGCATCTAGTAACACTATCAACTTCGGAAAAGGGTAGCGCGAGCGAAGGAAGAAATTTCCATCATACACATGATTCTTCTAATGAGAGGCTGACATGTGGGATATAGTAGCCTGACTAAACGACAGACGCCTCGAGTAACGTTATCGAGTTCAAATCTAGGAGGCGCATCCGAAAAGTATGGTGCGCTAGAGACACTGACGTGTGGGACCCACGCCTCAAAAGACTTCGTCGAGTCAACATCGCGTGAGGAACCAAAAATCTTGCTTCTGCCACGCGCCAGCCGAGCTTCCTCCATGTTTTTAGCGGTTCCATCATAGTAGAGGGCCGCAAAACCAGAAAAAAGGTTTCCATCTCCCAGGGACGAGCCGAGAAATTCGTCGCGGAAGACGTGCCTTCTACGACGACCGTTGGTCCAAGTCATTATGGAAGGAAACATTTCTTGTAGCGATAGGACCCATCTAGATATGTACATATCATGGCATTCACAATTTAATCAATCATTCACAAGGTTTCTCTTATCAATTGTCAGCACAATTGATCTTGCTACCATGTGGCAAGAACATTTCTTGGCATACATTGACCAGGAAACTCATACAGCTGCCACTCAAATATGCCACCATATTTAACTAATTCAATATTTAATATATATATACTTCAGCACAACCATATTAGCATCTCAATCTATCTATATAGACTTTGATGTATATTCGGGTTTTGCCCAAGTCTTTCATCAAAATGAAATTCTTAATTCGTGTAAAGTTAAAGATTCATCATTTCCAATCATCATAAAACATTAGAAATATGTCTTAATGATCCAACTTAGTTTCTTATAAAACAAGCATCTTTATCATTTTGATGAACTTAAACACTTTAATAGATTCATCACGATTAAGATTCCAACTCCACTAGGCTTATTTCAACCATTGAAATTTTCATATATTTTAGCACCTTTTGAATTACAAATCCCTTTGGATAGTGTCATGTACACATCCTAGGTAACCATTTAACAGAGTGAGGGATCATCATTGCTTCTTTGCATGTAATCGATATATCATTGTCCCACAATGACATTTAGCCTCAAATCTTGTTATTTGATATTAACCGATCCATACGATTCAACATGAACTTAGATTTTCGGAACATACAACATTTGTAGAAATGGTAGCCATGAGCATTGTAGCAGCCTCCAAAACACTTTCCGGTGTTACGCTACTCTGATCATGTCACTTAGGTTCAAACAACCACATCCAAATTTCTATTGTCCTCCTACTTAACTTTTCACAAAAAGTTTCTTCTGAAAAAACTCACTGTCCTAGCGATAAACACTTTTGTCTCTAGTGTTACGGTGGAGGAATTCCCAATGATTACTTTGGGGTTAACCTACAAATACATGCATATCCGATTTTAGTTTTGTAAACATTTTACACATGACAAGCATACCAAAATTTCAGAAAAGACAAACTGCGTTTTACCCCTTGCCATTTCATCGGATCATGATGTTGCTCTTTTCAGTATAAAAGCGGTATGTCACTATAGCATAATCTTTTTAAATCATAATGGCATTTTTATATTTGATGTCACCAAGTCAAACTAGGTTCAATATATTCTTAAAACATTCCATACTCCTATGGTGTTGTGGGAAACTCAAGTTTAAGAAACAATTTCTCAACTTTTAGATGTTTGCTAAACTTTGTAGCTCAAATCTATTCTTTTATGATCCAATTATAAACTCTTGGTTTTCTTGTTATGATGATTTATTTATTCGCAACGAGTTTATCAAAGTCTCTACAAACTCGAACGTGCCATAAATCTTATGGTGTTGTTTCCGTGAATCTGGATGATTTCTTCTTCACTCTAAAACCTTTGAACATGTTTCAAATGTCTTATACTTTTCCTCGTTAAACAGGTATACTCATATATCTATTCAAGTCCTCAGTGGAAGTATATGAAGTAGAATAAACCACCACACATGGTTTTACATAATGGACCTCACACATCAGTATGTATTATTTCCACTAAGTTAGCCGTCTGTTCAACTTTGGTCTATGAACAGAGTTTCAGTTATCTATAGGAACGTCTTACAAGCATCAATTCGTTCAAGAACAACTTGACTCTGAAATTCCATCAAGATGGAGTTTCTTCATGTCTTTATTTCCAATATAACTTAAAAGTGGTGTCACATTTAAGGTAAATTTCAATCATTTCGTCTTCCGATGCTTTAGCATTTAGTTTTATGAATGTTAATTTGACAACAAGATTCCTAATGGTTCATCCATCAATTATGGAATACAATAATTATTTGAACAACACTTTGTTCACACAATAGCAGAACCAGATAATAATTATCAGAATAAATCTTAAACTCTTGGTTCTTGATGTAGATGACAAACATAATAACACTTTATTTGTTTATAGATGAACATAATTACTATCTTCTTTTGCTAGTTATTCAAACCATCATATTTATTCTATTCAGTTGTTGTATGACATTTCATACCAACCAATTAAGTATCTAATACCAAAGAATTACATTGGTTTAATAAGCAAATAATATACATTCATAACTTGTATATCTTGTATATAACTGAGCTGGACAATCCAGTCCTTTAACTTCAGCCTATTATATTTATGGATTCTCTTTCAACATTTTCCTCTCTTTCAGAAGAATCAACCAACATCAAGAGTGGCACCAATCACATGGTACTCGGTTCAAGTGTGTTAGTCAAACACTAATACTCTTAAAATCACACTTTGAAGTGGATCACAATCATCATATGATTCTACTTTTAGTGATCTTTAGTATAGTAAACATTTTATTTATACCTTTTGTTCATACTATCATGACCATTTGCGTGAATGAACTATAAAGTTCATCAAGACGAACGTTTGTGTAACTTTAGTTCCCAAACTTATTGGGTGATAGGTACGCCTATCGTCACCATCATTCGCAAATGATCATCCAATATGAGAATCTGTTTTCAACTAAATTATACTTTATCATGTTGTAATAAAATAGTGTTTTAGATGTCAGAATATCTTTTACACGAGATGATTTCTGAAATGAGTTTTGCATCTCCTAGATAGTCTTGATACCAGAAACTTTCTTTCTAATATGAAGTATCATGGAGTCAAGCATGATTATTTAGACACTAACTATTGAATCATTTACTCCTGGATTAATACACTTATTAAACCTTATGGAGTAAGTGAGGTTTACTTAAAATTTTGCTTTAGGAACTTTTATCTTTAATTTGACACTCAAACAATACGGTACTAGTCCGTAAAGTAAGTATCTAGAATACAATAGTACTATGATCTCAATTACAACCAAGATAGTCTATAATAGATACCAACTACAACAACTATGAAAATTCACTTAGATTGGTTAGTTCATAATATGAGTTCATTATTAGAACTCCCACTCAAACGAACACCCCTATCATTGTTTTGTGATTACATGACCCTAGTTCACAACAACACCCCTGATAGTCACGACCGATGGCATAGCTTCAAAGGTAGAGATTCAATAATGGAAATTGCATCAACCATGTGACTCATGCTTGACCTTTCAATCTCTTGTGTTCCGAGGCTATGTTTGTACATGCTAGGCTCGCCAACTATAACTTGTGTGTTTTGGAGTGCAACATGTCTTAAACCCACCGTATGCGAACGCATAGTCATGGTGTGCCTCTTAACAGAGAACTTTCTTAGTGGTGCACACACAAGGGGAACATGACCATTGGTATTATGTTTGAGGGATTATCTTATAATGCTACCATCATACATCTAATACACACAAAGTAATGTGCATAAAGTAATATGCAGATGCATAGTAACGAGCGGGGATTCAGTATTCGTACCTTTTAAGATCAAAAGTGGTTCATGTTTCGAGGGGAACATGGATGATGTAGTCGTACTTCCTCGACCTCAAGGTCGTGAAGCTCCTCGCAAGTCACCCATTGCTCCTTATACGATGTAGCCGACCTCATGGTCATGTCGAGGCCCAAGCTCAAAGCGCCAATGAAAACACCACAAGTGGCAGGGCCTCGTGGCCTCACACACATACGGTGTAGGCATGTCTCCCGGGCTCCGGTCTAGCAAAGCAGCGGAAGAAGATTGATCCGGACCAAGTCCAGCAGCACGACAGTGTGCGTATGGTGGATAAATCCCAATCCTCGTATGCAATTCCAATCTTGGGAACCACACATGAGGGAGAGGGAGAGAGAGAGAATAGGCAAAGCCAATTAAAGGGATGGATTTGGGGAGAGGGGTGCCCCTATATTTATAGGTGGAAGGGAGGTACATCCACCCGCAAAGTCTCGGGGTGGGACTAATCAAGGGAGGAGGTGGGAGGAGGCGGCGACCTGACCCCACCATGGGCCCACGTGGGGGGAGCCCATTAGGTGGCCGACGGCCTCCCCTGGCCTGCCCTAGGGCGGCGACCCCTCTTGGGCCTCCTCTAGTCAGGCCCAATTAAGTGGGCTTCCCCCAAAGTCCATTTTAAATATTATTTCTTATATTAATTCATTTAATTAATATTAAATACATGTTATTTAATACCTATCACTTCGAAACACCTTTCGGACACCTCCGACCATCATCGGATATCCCCGGAACCATTCTGATATCACTCCAGAACTATTTCGGAGTTTTCTGTCTTTTCTCCTATGACCGCGAATCAATCCTTCAGCATCTCTACCCTTAAGTATGACACCTTACGGCTAGGTAATACATAGACATGATTGAAAGACTTTCCAATCAATGACCAATAGCGGTATCTGGAAACACATAATGGCCCCCATGCATTCCACGAATAACTTGTTCGCTTGAACCTTTAACGTCGAGTCTCATTCCATTTGCTCTATGATACCTAGTTTGTCCAAGACCTAATATCTTGGTATCGGTATACCTTAGTTCAATCTTGTTGCCGAAAAACACATTTAGTGATTCATGTGATATTACATCCACGTGACCTAGTCACATGTTGGCAAACTTATAAATGTAATCTCACCGAGTGGCCTAGGGTATCTATCCGTCACTCAGATGTGCAAATCCTGCTATTGATACATAGGCCTCTAAAGTTCCTCTGGAATACCTAAATCACACCTTTATGGTCACCTAGTTACGGACATGATGGTTGATGTGATCAAAGCAGCCTCGGGAGATAGTGATTAATATGATCTCACGGTCGAAGGACAAAATCACTATATTTTGCTAGATATTGCAATGTTGAACTATGTGACTGGGTCATATTGCAATACTAGGGTTGGGTGTTTTCCATCACTTCATAAGTGACCTCGTTGTCAGTTGACATGGTAAAGTCCATGATCGGGAAACCTCGATCATTAGCTGACCAACAAACTAGTTTAGAGGATACTAGGGACCCGGTTTGTTTATATACCACACATGTATTAATGTTTCCACTTAATGCAAAAGCATGATACAAAATTATTACAAACTAATGAGATATGTTAATAACAACATCTTTATTATTGGCCTCTAGGGCATATCTCCTTCGAAGTATCAACAAAGTAAGGGTGAGTACAGGGTGTACTCTGCAAGACTTATGGCTGGTGGGGTTATTTTGCATAAAGCCATATTTGTTTGTAAAGCAAGAGTGAGAAGAAGCTCGTCTAATCAGAATATTTAAAAGGGGATAAGGGAGCAACATCTCCAAAGTATTAATCATCATGTTTTGATATCTACCAAGTAGTCATCATCTCCTCAACTATGATCACCCCCCCCCCCCCGTACCCATCAGGAAGCACCCATAAGCACACATTGATCTGCCAAGTTTTACGATTAGGTTAATGCTCTCTATGATCTTCACGTTTGTTCCCAAGTTACCCATAATACTGGACATGTCTTTTCAAAAAGATTAATACCATGCAGGGGTGTAAAACTTTACCCACACGTACCAACTGACTCTTAATGCCACTATAGATCAGCCCTCTTCCTTGGAAGGCCAACAAAGGGTCGTTGGCCATGACCTTTTACCTTGCTTTCACTGAGACCATGACTCGCGCCCGGGTTCCGCCATAACGGGTCAAGTCCCAAAGCCGATCCCTAGATATGTGAGTCGGGGTTGGTTTATCAGGGGCTCTATCGACCCCAAGCAACCCATGCCACGCTTACCTACCTGTTATGATGCACCTCCTTCACCACCTTTGAGAACAACCAAAATGCATATGTCGATTGGAAAGCCCGAACTATGTGACTCATAGAATCTACTAGGAAAGTTAATTACTCGTGGGGTTTTCTAGGCCCCGTGTGGGTGTACGCGCGTCTTGTTTCAAGAGGCATGAACTCGGTTCCTAGTGGTGGCAAGCATGGGACTACAAAAACCACATCCCACCGTGGCCTCCCATACAAGCCTTAGCATGTTTAACGTGTACCACTGATCTCCTGTCATACTAGATTCTCTATATTTAATACATCATCTAGATGAAGTAGCACGACAGCTAAGCATGGCTAAGCAAGACCAGATATAAGCTTTAGCAGTGCACACAAGCCAAACCTAGTTATTTTAGGAGCAGTGGATCAGGTAATATAAGATCAAAGGGAGTAATGCAATAGATGGGATACTTTATCTATCTATAAAGGAACATAGTAGAATCGTATGCATCATGGCAGGAATTGAACTTCTTTTGAAGCCACAGGATTGTATAATGGTGGAGCTATGGTTGCCTTTTCCCATTGATAACCAATAAGTAGAGCTTCGGATTGATCAAGTATTGTTCTTAGGTCTTTGATGGTGTTGATCTTAGAGTTGGCATGTGATTCTATCGGTAAGAACCAAAACACCGTAAAGAAAGGGGAAACAATCAATGTTAAGGGGGTAACCCCGTGGATGGCCCGATCTTCACGGATCTCGTGGTCAAATCGATGGGAAAGTGAGGGTAAAGGGAGAAGTTAGAGGAAGCGGACGCACACCTCGCGAAGAACACGATGAACACAAGCAAAACTCATGGAATACAAGGCCGATTGCTCTCGCCGGTGGCTACTGGTCCGATAGAATCCTCGCAAGGAAAGATCGGTCAACGTGTTTCCTCGATCCCATGCGGAGAAGGAAGAACACCCTGGAGAGGGTCTTGACGTCTTGGCAAAGGGACACTGATGCCAAGGCCTTGTACAACGAGGGAGGCGCGATGCAAACTCCAACGAGGTGGTGACGATAGTCGATCCCCTTTGGTAGAAGGGGATGAGGCAAAACTAGAGATTCCACAAAGGGGGTTGTCTTTAGTCCATCATCTATGCCTAAGGGATACATGAGGGGGTGTGGGCTCTATATATAGGCCAGCCACTTAACAAGGGGTAGTTTGGGGAATAACTCTCGGGTTGCAACATAATACGTGGGTACATGGGCTGCGACCTAGCTATTGAGGCACGCATGCCCAAACTTGACCGGTAGTACCGGTTCTCGGGTCCGGTAGTACCGGACCGAAGCTGTAGCGGCTTCAGGGGTGTTAGCTCTGGGCTTCAGCTATCATCGAGCTCCAGGACCGATATTACCGGTTGGGCAACCGGTAGTACCGCTTGGGGGCGGTAGTACCGCAAGCCAATACTGGGGCGTCTAGAGGTGATGGCGTGCGCTTCAGTCATGGCTGGTAGTACCGCTGAGGCTGAGCGGTAGTACCGGGGCACAGTAGTACTGATGTTGGGAGCGGTAGTACCGCTCGCGTCTGTCTTCTTGGGTGACTTGGGGACGAGCTTGGACTTGGTATTGTAGATGTAGTAGCATCCGTAGGACGAGCTGCATCAATCAACACATGGAATCGATGCAATTCTCATGCAAGGATAATTATATGACAAGTTAAATAGAGCTGAAACGTAATAGTAATACATGCTTGTCAATTTAAGCGAGGTCTGAGGGGTGCAAACCCTAGCTCAAGGGGAACCTTGGAATCACCTATGGGGTTCCACTTTGTTCTTATAATTAAACTTGTTATGGAAGTTGCTTAACAATGCACAACTTTTATGCTAAGAGATAGATCTCATTTTTCTGAACATTTTGATATATTATTCATATTTTTCTGATTTAAAATGAATTAGTTATGAATTTTCCCAATTTAAATCCAGTTTTAAATCATTTTAAAATAATTAAATAGTTTTGGAATTATTAAATATTTATCCACTTTGTCCCACATGTCATATGTTTATTAATTTTAGAAATTAATTTCTAAAATAAATAAAGACTTAACAGAATAGGCCCACCTGGGTTTTATTATTTTCTAGAAAATAATTATAAAAACATTTAAATAAAAGAAAAGGGGTTATGACCTCATGCTGACGTCGACAATAGAGGATCTCCTATTTTGTGCTCGGATTTCGTGACAGGAGGCACGCGGGGCTGCAGGGCTTAGCGCGTTGGACGCGTGGGAGCATGCTAAGCCAGAAACTAGAGTCGCTGAGACCTATTGGTCACCGGAGTAAATCCGGCGACAAGAACCTACGGCGGCGAGCAGCGGTGCACGATGGGGGTGAGCTATAGAGAGGGAGAGAGACGATGGAGAGTCTCAAGGGAACCACTAGCTTACCATGGTGCTCGATGTGGGGTTGTAGAGGCCAAGCGAGGCTCCGGACAGCGACAACCAAAGACAACATCGATGGCCAGATGTTGGTAAGGACATGGTGATTGGGGCTCCAGGGGCTTCTACAGCTCACGCTAGTTGGGGCAAATGATATAGGAGGTGGAGGCGGTCACTGCGGCATGCTCTAAGGAGCTCGGGGCGATCGGTAATGGCGAGGCACTAGTGAGGATGGAGGCTAGGGTTTGGGGCTCTACACGAGCGAATACTAGAGAGCGAGAGGGGCCGAGGGAAGAGGATAGAGAGAGATAGGAGAGATGTGCGGTTCTCTGGTGTGGTCATCTGGTCTGGGGCAGCGATGATGCTGGCACATAATAGCTCGTCCGTTTGCGGGAGGAAGAAGAAAGAAGAGACACTCCGAAGGGGTACTAGGCCATGTGGGCCGAGTCTAGGCTATGGACTGCTGTCCTAGGCGACAGAGAGAGGGAGAGAGAAGATAGGCCACGACATACTTGCTGATGGCTCTGTTTTTTAGTTGAAAAACCTTTTCTATTTATATTTCTCTTTTTTGTTTGTATTTTCAATTTTTCTGTTTTAAACATTTTGAAAATACCAAAGGGCTTTGAAAACCCATTTTAAATTTTCATGAGCCACTTATACCAATTTGGGCTCCACACTTTTGGTAATTTCAAAATTCAAAAACCATTTAAATTGATTTGAAATAGAAAGGGGAAATAGCTAGGGTTTAGGGTTTTATTTCCTTTCTTAAATTTTTGTTTTGTCTTATCAAAATGATGATGCTCATGGAATGCACAAACAAATCCTATTTAAGGATTAACTAGGTACTGGGGTGTTGCACGTATCATGCTCCACACACTTTTAACAGGATGATTAGGACCATCCGGTGTGTGGGATGGCATGTAACATGTATTTTGGTGAGAGGATAAAATCGTTAAATAATATGGGAACGAGAAGAAACACTCCTTCCTTTATTATTAGGTATATATAGATATATACTTACTGGTGGTAGTAATGGTTAATTCCTCTAAATCATAGGGGTAAAGCCATCCAGAAAAAGAAAAATCCTTAAGAAACGCTTTGTACTTAATTATTATGTATAGATGGACTTGCTCTACTAGGTCGGCCCATTTCAGACACGGGAGGTGTTTGAATTTGTTTGTTTGGGTCAGCCCGCGGACACGAAAACAAGCCATTTTGCCTCTATCCATTTGGTTAGGGGGTGCTCTTAGCGGGCTTGATCAATTCTTGCCGGACACGGCCAATTGGCAGTTTTTCAAATACTTTATGAATTGGCAACAGATTTTGCCAACTAGCAGCACATTTCATGAAATTAACAGCAAAAATAGGCAAAAGTCGCAAATAAATTATCACAAATTACTAAATACCATAGTTCAAAGGCCATAGTACTGAACCATTGTGCAAAATAACATTAGTTTGACATAAAATACGTGAGGTAGATATCATGGAAATAGATCATCATTGAAATCACACTTGGTGGTCGTGGATGTTGTTTTTCCTCTTCTCAAACCAACTCCTTTGAACCGGATCCAAGATGGTCAAGTCCATCATCATGATCTTCGTGTCCTCAGCCATGATCTTGGCCTCGACCTCCTTGTCCTTTGATCGGGCATTGGCCACTTACACCTCAAGAGCTTTCTTTGTGAGGTCAATTAAGCAAACAATGGTGGCCTCTTTCTCTAGGCGGTGCCTCTCCTCGCTCTCGGCATTTTCCTTCTCCTTCTCCATGTTTCAAGGTCTCTTGCAATGCAACTTGGCATTGGAGATCTTTCTTGTTGTCCTTGTGGCCTCTTGGACGAAGGGCAAAACCAATGTGCAGGGCGCCCATGCTTGGTTCAACATCGTGAAGGTTGGTGACATCAAACTCACTCCCATGCTTCGTCGAGCCTTCTATACTATTTTGTAGAGGGCAAAAAGCATGTTTTACAATTTAGGCATTTCTTGATCTTCATGCAACAATGGGGCAAGGTAACTAACTTGTTCTTGTACTTCTCCTGGAATTACTCCATGGTCTATAACACCCCATTTTCACCCACCTGGTTTAGTTGTCTTGAATGCAAAAAATCAGGGGTAACAAAAACTTTTTCTTGATGTTGGTGTGATAGTTGCTTGCTTTCTATCACATGTGTTCCCACTTATGTAGTAGTTAAAATTACTTACTCACCTCCTCATCAATTGCAAAAGCTATTTAACAAAATACAATGTCTTGGCTTATTTTATATATTCTCAAATGTTCTAGCATTTCAAAACAGGAGCTAAGATACCTTTTTGCAAACTCAAATGTTTTAGTATCTTCTATTGAAAGTCGTCGCCAAGCTAGAATGGATAGAATATTGGAATTAAGAGACCACACTCTTGAGAATGTGGTAGGTGATCTAAGAAGAGGGATATCGACTCGAGCTCAAATAAAGAACTTTGGTGAGCACCAAGCACACATTTCCATGGTGGAACCAAAGAAAGTATGGGAAGCTCTTGAAGATTAGGATTGGCTGGATGCAATGCACAAAGAGCTCAACAACTTTGAGAGAAATAAAGTATGGAAGTTAGTTGAAAAGCCAAAAGATTGCCGCAATGTTATAGGCACCAAGTGGATATTCAAGAACAAGCAAGATGAGCATGGAATTGTGGTGAGGAACAAGCCAAGATTGGTTGCTGAAGGGTTCTCTCAAATTGAAGGCATTGATTATGGAGAGACATATGCACCCCTGGATCGCCTTGAGTCCATCTGTATCGTTCTTGCTTATGCGGCACATCATAAATTTAAACTACAACAAATGGATGTAGAAAGTTCATTTCTTAATGGTCCTTGGCATGAGTTGGTATACGTAAAGCAACCCCCGGGGTTTGAGGATCCCAACTTTCCAAACCACATCTACAAACTTGATAAGGCGATCTATGGGCTCAAACAAGCTCCACGCACGTGGTATGAGCATCTTAGAGAGTTGTTGTTAGATCGTGGGTTTGAGGTTGGGAAAATCGATCCCACTCTTTTTACTAAGAAAGTCAATGGGAGCTTTTTGTGTTCCAAATATATGTAGATGATATTATCTTTGGCTCATCTAACAAAGCTTTTAATGATGAATTTTCAAGGCTTATGTCTGACAGGTTCATGATGTCGATGATGGGAGAATTGAGAGTATTTCTTGGTTTTGAGATCAAGCAAGTAAGAGGAGGAACATTATTCAACCAAGCCAAGTATACTCAACATATGCTCAAAAGATTCAACATGAAAGATCTAAATGGAGCTCCCACTCCCATGGCAACAAAAACACATCTTGAACTCAACCCAAATGGTAAAGATGTGGATCAAAAGGTATACCGGTCCATGATTGGATCTTTGCTTTAACTTTGTGCATCTAGACCCGATATTGTATTAAGTGTAGGAGTGTGTGCAGGATATCAAGTGGCTCCTAAAGAAAGCCATTTGATGGCAGTCAAGAGAATCTTTCGATATTTGGTTCATACCCCAAACTATGGTATTTGGTATCCTAGGGGCTCAACTTTCTCTCTTTGTGGATACACAGATTCGGATTGGGATGGTGACAAGGATGATAGAAACTCAACCTTCGGGGCTTGCCGATTCTTTGGGAGTTCCTTGGTGTGTTGGCCTTCTAAGAAGCAAAACTGTATATCTCTCTCCACCGCTGAAGCCGAATATGTGGCAGCTCCTAGTGCTTGTACTCAATGGCTATGGATGAGGCAAACTTTAAAAGGAATATGGTGTCCATTGTGACAAAGTGCCTCTTCTATGTGAAAATTAAAGTGCTATCAAGATTTCCTATAACCTAGTGGATCATACAAGGACAAAGCATTTTGAGATCCATCATCACTTCATTAGAGATCATGTTGCTCGAGGTGATATTGAGCTATCCTATGCGTCAACCGAATACCAACTTTCTGACATTTTCATGAAGCCACTTGATGAAGCAAGGTTTTGTTATTTGAGCAATGAACTAAATATCGCAGATTCTAGGAGCTTGACTTGATCACCTTGCATACTCACCTATGTCTTGACTCTTATTTGGTTTAGGTGCGGGCATGGAGATAGGGGGAGTGCGGTCCTAATACATTGGGATATCCCTCCCCCCATAATGCCAAAATTAAGAAATTCAACTCTCTTTATAGCATTGTGTGATATGTGAGCTTCATTGATGAGTAGTTGCTATGAACCCAAGGATAATTCTTCGCGGTGTCAGGCCACAAACTCTTACATGGTGGCCTCGGCCACCACCCTCTTCTCATTGAAGAGTTGATTCTTAGTTCATGTTTATTTGGAGCATTAATGAACTTTTGAATGGATTTCTATGGTTTCCTTCTTTCTTCACAGTAGGTCATCTTAAACCAAGCCTATTCCTTGTCCTATAAACTCTCTCTCTCTCATATATGTCCCTATACACAAAACCTGGAGTTTTTGGTCGAGGAGGACCGGAGTCTCCGGTGTAGGCTGGAGTCTTCGGTGTAGACCGGAGTCTCCGGTCCGGACGGTTTCGGGCCACATATAGGGAGGACGGGTGAACAGAAACAGTCAGTTTCATTCATCCACCCCCGTCCTCCCCTCTCTACCCCATCGCCTCCTCCTCCAAAACGCCTCCCCGGAGATTAAGAAGCCTCCGGGATCCGCTGTGCCGCCGACCAACCTTCTTCCCTCAACCATTAGGTGATTCCCAACAGTGGAATCAACCCCATGGATAGATCTGGTACCTCTCCTCTTCTTTTCCCCTAGGGTTCATCCCTTGATTTGTTTTTGAGGATTGGTACTGTTTTTACCCACAGGAATCTCTTGTATGCATGCACACTAGTACATTAGTCTTGTTGTCTTGCCCGATCTGTTGGATTCATTCCCTACTAGAGCCTCCCTGTTCTTCCCCCGAGCCTCCCGACCGGAGACTCCGGTGTGGACAACGGAGACTCCGGTGTGGGATGGATCAAACAGATCTCGTAATGCATCAAGGATCTTGTACTACCTCCTTAGGACATATATACTTACCTCCATGCTATCTTCCTCACTACTGTTCATAGGTTCTGGCTCTCGTTGTCCTCCTCAAACCAAGGCCAAGTTAAAGAGGGCGGATCCTCGCTATGATGAGTCCGAGGGTCAATATATTGTGCCCCCGTCTAACCGGAGACAGCAGTCTCGTGATGCAGCATACATGAGGAGGGAGCAGGACAGGGTTGAGGAAGAGAACCGTGCCAAGAGGGCAAAGTACGACAATCTTTAGTCTTTGGCCCACATGTCAAAGAAGGAGTACCGTGAGCTTTGGAAGACTAATTTATATGCCTTGCCTCGCACCAGTGAGGACCCATGCTACTTGAGGAAGGAGCAAGATGTTTGCATGAAAAACATTTACAGTGTGCTCAAGAGGTCACCTGTGTGTCCCCAGAAGTATATGAGTGTTGAGCACATGAGGCAGAGCCCCTACTTCTCTAATGCACTATGGGTTTGTGAGAAGTTAGGGATGTTCAACTTCATGGAGTTGTGTGAAGATTACAACGTCACCCTTGTGCAGCAGTTTTACGCCACAGTTGTGTTTGGTACTGACCAAGCCAGAACTATGACCTGGATGACTGGAAACCACCACTACTCTGCAACGTTCTACAACTTTGTTGAAGCCATCTTTGAGATCTTCCAGGGCATGTCCTCTCATATTGGGGTGCGCATGCAATCAGCGGCTCTTGGGGTGAACAAGATCAAGCTTGCCCCTTTGTATGGCAGTGAGGTTGTTGTGGGCGGGTCCAATGGACTCAAGCCTCTCTACAATCTGATGTTGAGGATATTCCGCCAAACCATTTCCCTGAGTGCTGGAAATGATGATGCCATCAGATGTGGTTTAGTCAACTTGCTATATCATACCCACATGATTTACAATGTTGGCCCCGAGGCTAATGCGGATCCTACTGATGTTATGGATTTCATATTTGAGGAGATGTACCATGCCATACCGTACAAGCAGGCTCCTACATATGCACCACTTGTCATGAGACTCATCAACACAAAAGATCATGGTTCCCCACTTGGCTTGGCTCCCAACCTTACCGAGCACACTCTTGTATCACTGCAGCAGAAGGGACGCATGGGGCCTACTCCTAGACGCTCCAATGCCAATGAGGAGGAGGAGATCTCTGAGATAGAGAGGGGGCCCGCTCCTACTAGGGCTCGGAGGAAGAGTGCCTCCAATGCACCCCTGCCTCCCATGACACGTGACTATGTACATGAGAGGGTCAAGAAGGCCTCATTCTGGGAGAGGACCCTTTGTTGCATGAATGTGGACATCCGCAAGCAACAACATGCCTCCTACAAGAGCAACTATCACATAGAGAAACTCCTCAAGGAGATTAAGGCTCAGGGTGCAGCGGATGAGGAGGAAGGAGAGGATGAGTACACTAATGAGCATGGCGCTCAACCATCCACCGAGTCAGACTACACTCTTTCTTTTTTGGCATGGAATACCCAACAAGACATTTTGGTGTGGATTGGAAGACCTTTTCTGATGTAACATCTGGATATGGGTACCATGGTACCTCCTCTTCTCGCCATCACGGCAAAGGGCCTGGAGCTCCAGATGGTGATGATGACTATGATGATGGTGATGAGGATCATGATATTGATGAGGAGGACGGGGATGATGACGACGAGGACTACTGATCTGTTGGGGCACTAGCTTAGGTCTTTTCCCTTTTTCAGCGTTTCGATGCCAAAGGGGAGAAGACATTGTCCTCGGGATTTGCATGGGCTTGGATTTGATTCTTATTTGCTATCTCAACCTTCGTACTTATTTGCCTTATGTTCTTGCGAGATACTATTTGCTATTTGTGTGTGACTCTATGGGTGCTCCTACATTAATGTAACTCATGTGAGAACTATGTGCGTTATCTTACGTGTTTATCTTAGTGCACATAGTTAGGGGAACATTATTATACACTGTCATAATTGATTGCAAATTATATCCATGAAAAATCACTTGGTCTCATCGAACACCAAAAATGGGGAGATTGAAAGGACATTTACTGTCATAATCACTTTTGGTGTTTGTTAACAACAAGTAGAACATTCTACAGTATGCTATTGTCTATAGGTGGATATAATGGAATGTGAAAAGGACCCTTGGCCTACGGAACTTTCCCTCCAATATGTACATATTGCTGGGAATTCTAGACCAGAGTCTCCGGTCTGGCTGGATCGGAGTCTTCGGGGTGGTCTAGAGTTTTCCTAGGAATCTCCGAAGGGGGCTCTAGATTTATGTCTGGGTCAGCCAGATAGGTGGTCCAAAGCAAGGTCCGGAGGTCTAACCGGAGTCTTCGGTCCAAGCCCCTAACTGGAGTCTCCGGTGTGGTTGGACCAGAGTCTCTGGTCCACTTGGCTCGCAGAAGGGCCTGATCAATCTGTTCGCTGATCCGAAGGCTGGTCCAGAGTTAGGCCGGAATCTCCGGTGTAGACCGGAGTGTTCGATGTGCAGGCCAGAGTCTCCGATGTGAGTTTTCTCCATCAGTCAGAAAATGGTTCAGTGGAGTGAAGGGCTATAAATAGAGGACCTTATCCCCTCCCTCCAGCTGCTCATCCACCTCAAGAACACCAAGCCCAATTGAGCCACCAAATCAACAAGATCTTTTCATCCAACCATCCAAAGTCATTGATCTTTGGAGAATCGAAGGAGGAGGCCTTGATCTACAGCTTCTACAAGGGAGATCTTCATTTCCCCCTCATTCACTTGAGGGCCCCCATGCTCTAGTGTTTCTTTGGAAACCCTAGCTTTTGAATTGGTTCTTACAAGCTTGTCTTTGATTGTTTGACAGCTTGCTTGTATTTGGGAGCCTCCAATTAAGTTGTGGATGTGTGCCCCGAACTCGTTGTAAAGGTGCCGGCTTCCACCTCGAAGGTTGCCGTATAGTGGAAGAGGTGAATCGAACCCGTTGGGGTGAGGTTCATCAGAGAATAAGGGAGGCCTCTCGTGCCATTGGTGGTTTGAAACCACGCCCTCTCCAAACATAGACGTACTTCCCCTCAAAAGGAAGGAACTACGGGAAACAAATGCATGTGTCTCCGCGTGCTCCACTTTGGTTACTTCTATCCTTTATCGCACTTTACTTATCTAGCTCTTGCTTAGTATATGTGTTAGGTTGACATATAGGTAAATTCACCATAGTTTCATAATCTAGAGAATTTACCTTTTTGTGTCAAACCCTAAATTGAAAAAGAGTAAATTTTGAAGTAGCACATATTCACCCCCCCCCCTCTAGGTGCCCATACGATCCTTTCACTAAGGTTAACTCGCTCCTGTCCTCGTGTGATTTCGATACATCCTTGGATTGCTTGCTACTTCATAGAACTACTATGTGCATTATCAGCTACGAAGCCCCAACGCATCGACAAGTCCCATTTGAGAAAGTACCAGGAGCTGGACACGAAGACGTTGCTGAGGCTGAAGCCCTGGAGTCTTTGGCCACCAACCCTGGAGTCTCCGCCCTAGACTCCGGACTAGACTCTGGACTGCTGCATGTAGCTCTCAGTACACCCCTCTGGAGTCCAAGCTGGAGAGCGTCGCCAGCACCGGAGTCTCCGGTCTCTCCACCCCGGAGTCTCCGGCCTACTGCACCGGAGTCTCCGTCCCCAAGACTCTGAGCAGGACTCCGGCCACCCGCCTGAAGCTCTATGTCTACCACCCTAGAGTTTGCCCTAGAGACTAAGGTCAACCCCGGAGTCTCCGAACACCCCAGAGTCTCTAGCCCTCACACCCCAGAGTCTCCGGCCTAAGTTATGCCAGGCATGTTAAGGCCTTTTGGGCTTTCGACCCATGTACCCCTAAATCTGTCTAGAACTTACCTTTTATCCTGAAACTACCCCTATTTATGTGGCTGGCCTATATATAGCCACACCCCATCATATTGTAACCCTAGACTTGATATTTGGAATTATAAGAAACCCTTATGGATCTCCCTAATTCTAGTCCCATGCTCCTTTCTAAAGGAGAACTAAATATCCCCCACGTCGTTGGACTTTGCATCATGCATCAATCATTGTACAAGGCCTTGGCATCAGAGCCCTTTGCCAAGACGTCAAGATCTCACCAAGCCTCTGATCACCTTGCCGGGTACAGAGAGAGAGATCCTTGCCCGGCACCGATCCTAGGGATTGTGTCGGACCAGTGGCTGTCGGTGTGAGCTATTGGCTTGTATCATGTTTTCGTGTGTTTTTGTTCATCGAGATCTTCGTGTGCGTGTTTGTGGATTTCATCCCCTCCCTCTCCTCCACTCGCCTCCCTCTATTTTTTCCACGGGGATTCGTGAAAGATTGGAAAATCCCAAGGGGCGTACGCTAACAAGTCCCCATGTCTGCCTTCAACATTAGGGCAGAGCCATTGTGTGAGGTCCCACGGATCAGAAGTCCGAGAATCCCTGTTATGCATCCTTGTTCCCATAATTAGTGAGTCATGGAACATAACTGACAAGTATCATTGCTACATCCATTACATAACAAGTACAAGACTTACATTGATGACATTATTGCTACACCATTCATCAGCAGCGGACATTCATCAATCATAGAGCCAAGTCATGCATTAACCCTATAAGCAACTGATTGGGAGAAAGTCCTAGATCACATATTCGTCAACTTCACCTTCTTCTTCACCTTTAGTCTTCTAGAAGTCTGACCAAGTAAATAGACAGGGACAATGCTAGTGAGTACTTTGAATGTACTTGCCAACCACCTTAAGAGAACAATAATAACAGGATATGCAATATGTCTGTGGTAGTAGGAGGGCTCCACAAGAGGTTCTTTTTCTAAATAGTTTCTCTTGTAGATAGAGCATCTATAAAATCTTTGTTGAAAAACCTTTTAAAAACATTTGGAAACATTTAGTTGCAAACAACTAAGTTGGGGTCACCCAATTTCATCTCTCAGTCATCCATTGACCGAGCTTTCCTTTCTCTGTGATCAATCCGTGATCATAACACTTTCTTTGTGGTCACTCTAGACCAACCTGTTCAGAAAACTCTTTCTTTCTAAAAACATTTTTAGAAACCAAAACCACATCGCTAAGCAGCAGCCTTTCCAACATTCCATAACCGCAAATACAACAATTCAAATAGATTTACACTCTATAGAGGTTGTACACTTTACCCACACCATGCGGATACCCTGCCCTGATCCCGCATGGATCGGGGGTCGAGTAACCGGTCATAACTCTTGGGAAGTCTACCCCAGCATGGGACTTACCCTATGAGTTTTTCCTCTCAATACCGGGGCATCTAGTACCCAAGACCAACCGGAGCGCGTTTTAGACTCCTCCGGGGTGGGCATTTCAATGAGGATGTCATAGTATCTTTCGGCTACCTACAAGGATGGTTTGCATCTCCCCTAGATCATTCTTTACGACATATGATTCTATCAGTAAGGTAGACCTAGCATTCAAGATAGATGATGATAAGGGGTAACCTCAAGGGTGGCCTGATCTTCACGGATCTCGTGGTCAAATCGATGGGAAAGAAAGGGGAAAGGGGAAAGGTAGCGAAAGCGGATGCACACCTCGTGAAGAACACGATGAACACACACAAAACTCACACGATACAAGGCTGATTTCTCCCGCCAATCGTCGGTCCGATAGAATCCTCGCAAGGAAAGATCGGTCAGCGTGCTCCCTCGATCCCAAGCGGAGAGGGAAGAACACCTTGGAGAGGGTCTTGACAACTACACTCACGCATTCGGAAATGTAGGCCTTGTACAACGAGGGAGGCGCGATGCAAACTACAACGAGGTGGTGATAATAGTCGGTCCTCTTTGGTAAGGGGATGAGGCAAAACTAGAGATTCCACAACGGGGGTGTCTTTATGTTCAAAAAAGGGGGTGTCTTTAGTCTATCATCTATGCCTAAGGGATACATGAGGGGGTGGGGGCTCTATTTGTAGGCCAGCAACAAGTTCAAGTGTAGTTTGGAGATAAAACTAGGGTTTGGGGCGGAATAAGGGTTACATGGGCCAAACGCCCAGCTCAAGGCGCGCAGGCCCGTTCGCTCAGGCTGGAGACTCTTGTGTGATGGTCCGGAGACTCCGGTGTAGGCCAGAGATTCTGGTTCTTCTCCAGTTTGTCTCCAGAGTGGCGGTCAGATTGTCCCAGACCTTGGTCTAGAGCCCGGTCCGGAGTTCGGCTGGAGATTCCGGTATGGTGGTCCGGATATTCCCGTCTTCAGGACGGAGATTCTGGTGTGTGTAGGTCGGAGAGCATAGTGATGCGGCTCAACTTCTTTCGTCTTCTCTTCCAAGCCTCCATCTTGTTAGTCTTGGTTCTCCAAGCTTCCTCCCTTGCCTCCATACTTGTCGGTATGGACCTATCATGATAATGGGATGGAGTATGAAGTAGTATAGCATTCAAGAGGGTAGGAAGTGGGCTCGCATAGAGGAATGGATTCACCTTTGGAGTCCATGACGACTTGGCATAAGTTGGAGACCTTGAGGTAATGACCATAGGTCGGGCTACATTAGATGATCGCTTATAAGTAGTTGCGAGGTATCCCATGTTAGGAAAAACTAACTTCGAGGTAAGCCATGTCCCATTTCGGGGTAATGTGGTTGCACTGTTTAGTTGTTCTAGCAAACTACATAGAACCGGGTGTGTTTTTGTAAACACCCTTTCTCCTTCTCCACTTTAGCATCAATTGTTAAACAAAAACCTTTTTATTGCTCAAGCTCCTCTTGGCAGGAAAACCTTACCAATGTTTTACCATAAAACATTTTATAAACTTTCTAGGGTTTTCCCAACCTATGGTTTTGCTTTAGCTAAAACAGGGTCTCCAAGGGGGTAGGGTGTTATCCACCACTTACAATACTAGGGGACAGGTAGGTGTCATCAAGGGGTTGTACTTAGCATTACAAAGCTGCAATAGCTTGGTGGAGCCAATCCACTACTAGATATATATATCAATATAGTAATCCAATGCAGTTTGCATAAATTGGTAGATAAAACATGGATAAGTAGTGTAGTAGGAAAAGGATTATGAGTAAGTAGGTGGCTTGCATGTGAACATCAATATGTTCCTAGATTATTCTTAGAAATTCGAAATAATAATTGTCTTCTCCTTCTTGACTTTGATACAATCACAACTATCGTCATCATGGGCCACACATGCAAACAAGCAAGATAACACAATCAACACAAGGCATACAAGCACCAATTCAATGCAGCAAGAAATAAACAAAACACCACTACACTTCAGTAGGTTTTGGGAAAAACAACTCATAGCAAGTGGAAGTATGTCATTTTCCTATTTAGAACTTCAATTATGATTTTGTTAATTAACACTACCTAATAAGGGGTTTTATGCCAAGACCAAGCTCTGTAGGATACCTGCATGAAAATGTGGTACCATTAGGTAGGTATTGAAATAACAAGACCACCAGAAGTGGTTTCACCATTTTATCATTTTTATTAATTTAGTTATGCTTATCCTAGTGACATTAACCCTTGTTTTGGTAGTTAATTCACCAGAAAAGATCTATAAGTCAAATAAATAATTTATCTTATGTTTAGGAAGGTATACTGGTTCATTGAGAGTTGCAGGTAGTAGTAGTTAATTCACAAGAATTTATAGGATGCTCAATAATTCAGGGTCTCCTATGGTTAGGTAGATATTGGAGTACCACATCATTGAGAGTTTGAATCAACTCAAAATGTATAATAGGTCCACCTTGAGAATTTCTCAAAGTTAGATATGAATTGATTTTGTTATTTTCACGTCTAGAACTAAGGCTCGACTTGACATGAGACCAAGGTCAGGTGATAGTTACTCCAAATACCTACTATTGGGGAGTGGTTTCATCCCATTTGGATTTGTAAAACTTTTTGAGAGATTTAAAGATTGAATTTGACAATGTATAGTAGATTTAATACAAGAAAATATTAAAAAGTGTTTTGGGCAAACGATTTACTGTGCATGTTAGACAACTGGTTCAGTACCCTGATGGATATTAGATCTAGTGTTATCTAGATATTTTTGATTTTGTTTTCTATTTAATCCAACACGTATATTTACAAATTTAGAAATCAGAGACTAAAGAAAAGGAGAGCATATGAGGGCAACGGGCGGGATCTAAATCAAACTGGGCGTTATCGCACTGGTCCAGCCCATCTGGCACCACGGGCGTGAGTGGGATCCTTGTTCAAACCGTGAGGGAAGGGCCCAATGTTAGAGAGGGCGGGCTCCAAAGCGGTATGATGGGATCCCGACCGTCGGATCAAGTGGGATCAGACGGGCACGGATCATCATCCTCGCAGGGGCACTCACGACAGTGCCAAAACCCTAGAATGGGTAGAGAGGAGATGAGAGATCACCTGAGGGATCCTCAAGCCAAGGTGAGGCAAGGAGGCGACACGGTGCTCTACCGTGATCCCGACAATGTGTGACATGACAGCTCCTCTTGCGAGTAGGGGGGTCATGCGAGGGTGCTGGCGGTGGTGCAGATGCTCGTTGTAGGCGGCTTTTTCCAGTATTTCTGGACAAAAATAAAGCTAGGGTCAGGTAGAGGAAGTTAAGGGGGTCTTACTGAGGCAATAACCATAGAGAAAAGGGCAAGGGAATGACGACATGGCCACTTCCTTTCATGAAGCCTAAGAGGAGGATCTCTTCCTTCCCAGGTCGAGGAAGAGCATGGGAAGGAGCTGGGGCTTGTGGAGGTATTATGTGGTGTCTATAGAGGGAAATGAGGAAAGAGAGGAGAGATGCAAGGACCTATAGCCTATTTAACAAGGAGGGAGGGTCATGGTGGAAATGGTCTAGGCAAGGGCATGGAGGGAGGTACTGTCCATGGATTGGGAGTGGTGGCGGTGGAGGGGTCATGCTGGTGCACTGGGGTGCTGCAGAGAGGTAGAGAGGGAGCGGTGCAGCAACAACAAGAAATTTAGTGGGCAAGAAAAGACATGTCCCTTGTCTCCCCTTCATCCCAGCACAAAAATACAAACAGAGGGGGAAGCTGCAGTACATGCTACAATACTAGGTCGACTAGAGGTTGCGGTAGGGTCCTGTGGTGGTCAAGGATGAGGTATAGCTAATAGATTTTTGAAAATCCAACATTTCCATACTTGATAATCATGAGGTACTTCTTAAGTTTTGATCTTCAAGGGGTGGGGTGAGAATGCTGGATACAGATATGTTCAAGATGTATCTCCTAGATTTATTTTAGATTTTTCATATGATTTTAGGTCCATTTATAATGCAATATTCAGCAAATGTTGAAATGGTTTTATTGATTTGTTTGATCTTTGTGAAGTGGACAAGGAAGGTATTTGGTGTGAGATGGTTCCAAATACCATCTCACATATTGGAGAATTTTCCCAAGATTTATTGAAGGATAAGAGTATTTAAAACATATATTTTTCCATTTCTATCATTTAAGAACATAGGAAAAAAGAAATATTAAAACTCTTAAAATTATTTATTTTTGAATTAGGAAGATAGGGAACATAATATACCCCTCGGGTGTGCCTAGATTTGCAAAGGTTTTTTGTAATAAAACAAAATTTCTTCAATAGAAGGACTTTTGAACTTTTTGTAAAAGAAAAGAAATAAACAGTTTTGTGCCAAAAATAATTAGGGAAAACATTTATTAAGTTTTTATCTCCAAGGTAGATGACGGCCACATAGTGTAGCTATCATTTTCACACCTTGGGTTTTGAATTTCTAACACTTGTGTTAAAGAAAACAAGAAATAAAGTAGGAAACTAGATCTTAGGCCAGAATATTTTTATACCATCAAAAGCATGTTAGATTAAGGGGATCAAGTCTCCCCTTGGATCATGGGATAGATGGAGGGATAGACCAAGTGGTGTATATCAGCATGGTATAGAAAGTTGAGTTGGATCGTTCTTGGGAGCTTCTACAAGTGATGGCAAACTTTGTTGAAAATAAGGGTGTCAGAGTACATTATTATTTTTCCTCCAAAAACATGATTGTTTAATAAGCACAAGGCTCCAATTGAAAGGGAAGTGTGGATTGATATACCATGTTTATTATATCACAACCATTCCAAGAGTTGGCCAATATAGGTTGAGGTGGAGTTGGGAGCTTCTTCCAAAGTAGGCATGTTTGATAAGATTGGCAGAAACAAATTATTTTCTTTCCTGCAAAACCATCAAGAACAAGTGGGTCCAAGAATTATTTAACAAAGGGAAAGAGTGGGGTTTGGAGGTACTTCTGATGGTTTACAAGTTGGTTCATATCCATTTCCAAAAATGCACAAGGGTTGGAATTGGTAGAGACTCAATGATGTGATGTTGATAACAATTTCAGACTTGGTCATATTTTAACTGTTTTGGGATTTTAGACTAGGGTACAAGATCTAGTTTTTTTAGGGACTGAAAGGTTCCAAACTCATCATCAAATTGATTATGTTGAAGAGTGGGTTAAGTATAAGGGATCCATGGCTTGAGTTGGTCTTTGCTACCTTAGAAACTACAAAAGATAAGTGACTCAAAATTGAGTCTGATAAGGAGAACCAATAGTTATATTTGAAGGGAATATGCCCGAGAGGCAATAATAAAGTGGTTATTATCTTATTCCTTGTTTATGATAAATCTTTATTTTGCATGCTATAATTGTATTAATTGGAAACATTAATATATGTGAGTTTAATAAACAAATAAAGGGTTCCTAGTTATGCCTCTCTTATAAACTAGCTCATTGATTAACAAGATGATCAAGGCTTCCTGATCATGGACATTGGATGTTGTTAATAACGAGGTCACAGCATTGGTGGAATGATGTGATAAACATTCCGAAGTATAGCATTACGATCAAAGTCATTGTGTTGAAAATGCTATAACATCATACAAAGTAATATTAGTCCTTACACCATGAGATCATGTCAATCGCTAACACTAGAACAGTAACTTGGTAACATCAAATGCCACACCGTAACAAGGTGACTATAAAGGTGGGTTCAGATACTATGAAGGTGATATGTTGAGGCTCATCGATCAAGAGTGGGATTTGTCCATACCGATGACGGATAGATATACTCTAGGCCCTCTCGGTGATATCACATTGAGATAGGTTGCAAGCAAGTGATGTGATCACTAGAATGTTATATCACGGGAACGATAAAAGAGTGCATGTTGGTAACGAGATCAAACTAGGTATAGAGATACCAAGGATCAAATCTCGGACATGTAATATATCACGAGACAAAGGGATTTAGTTATGACGTTAAAGGTTCACACGATCACTAGAGTCATCGTTGAATGTGGGAGTCAGTACGGATCTCTAGGTCACGCTGCTGATTATTGATCGGAGAAGGTCTCGATCATGTCTGCATTATTCGCAAACCGTAGGGTGACACACTAAAGGGATGTCAACACCGTTTGAGGCAAATATTTTTCAGATAAAGATTTAATAAAGCGCTAGAATCATTTCGATGGAATATGGAATTGTTTTGGGTGAAATTGCAGAAACTGGTTCTGAATGTGATATTGAAATGTTGTAGGGGGTTTATGTGAATGTTTGTTAATTAATGTAATTAACAAAATTCTGAATAAAATAAATAAAATAGTTTTATTAAATGAGACATACATTAATTTTGGTGAAAAATTAATGCATGTGTGAGTGGAATTTTGAGTGGAGTTCTTTTATGTGAGTGGGTTCTCTACCCACACGAATGAGGAAGAGGTGGGGGCACCCACCATGGCTGCCATGGCCCTTGGCTGCCCCTCCTCCTAGAAAAGGCACCCCTCTCACTCCATCTCATACACACCTCCTCGTGAAGGATCTCTCTCCCCCTCTAAAAATTATTCCCCATGGTCTCGGATTAGCGAGATACATGTTCCCGGTGGCTTATCTGGAAAGGAGTTGTTGTTTCCACTGCTTTGCTAGAGCGAGGGATGGAGGTTGTCGGGGTACCAAACGTGTGTGCGATCACGGATGCACCGCTGCTTTAAAGTGCTGGACTTGGTGGTGCTGGACCTGCTGGAGTTGCTAGTGCTAGACCTGCTGGACTCGCTGGACTTCATCACGATCTTTAGATCGGCAAGTGTACGACTACATCAACCACGAAATCAGTTTCGTTAACAATGCTTTGTCGATCTTCAAGGGTATGTTCTCTATGGATGTATATCCACCCGTTGATTGTATCTAGTTAGATAGATCTTGGTGCTTAGATGTTCACATCATAGGAAATTTTTGTTTTCTATGCTGCAAACCCAATAGTGGTATGAGAGCCTGTTCTAAGCGTAGATGCTTTGCACGGGTAGAACACATATGAGTATGTGGGAGCTGATGGTCATATTATTGCATCTTCTATGTATTTGGGATATTGGTGGCATAATGGGATGAAGCGGACTGGACTAACTTTACATGTCCTCGCACATGATACCTATTCCACGATTGACATGCAACTAGTTCTACGTAAGTGGCTAGCGGGTGTATGTATCTCCTACTATAGTCAATATCTGATTTAAACGAGTTGCTAATAATTTGGTTATCATCGTTGTGGTTCCATGTTCGTAGGTAAGACCGGTTCTATCTTCGAAAGCCCTAAGCCCCGTAAAACTTGCAATAGATAAATTAGAAGCGTATAGTTTAGATTGTTGTGGGCTAGTGTCATGATATGGTAATGCTGTAAGTTGAAGTATAGTTAACACTCTTATAACATGCCTAACATGTAAGTTCCATAGTCCTTGGCTTTACACACAAAGGAATGATAAAGATCATACCACAATGCACATGATAGTGATCAAGTGCAAGAACAATATCATTTCACTTTATGCATATGATGTTTGCATCTTATATTGTTTGTTTGGTGTTTTAGTACATTATAAGATGATCCCTCATTTATATATCAAGATAAAAATGTGTTCTTCCTTAAGTACGCACCGTTTTATGTTCCGTCGCTTCAAGACATCACGTGATGATTGGGTGCACTTGAATCCATGTTCGTACAATGGGTGTAAGAAAGTTTTACACACGCGAGTACCAAGGTTCTTTTTGGCGAGCCTAGCATGTACAGACATGGCCTGGGAACACGGATCAAAAGGTTAAGCATGAGTCATATGGTACATATGATGCCCATATAGATGCTCTCCTTTGAAGCTACACCGACTCATGTGATGATCGGACTTGGTGTAGTGGATTTTGTTCATGTAATCACCAAAACAACTCGAGGGATGTTGGTTTTGAGTGGAAGTTCATTTGTAATTTGGATTAGTCGAACTCAATTTATCATCAACTAAAATCAAAGTGAATTTGCATAGTTTTTTGTAGTCATTGGCATCCGTTTACTACCTTATGCTTAGCTTTAATTAAGATAATAGAACTATAGAATTCTGGATATTTACTTTACGAACTAGTATCGTATTGTGTTGAATGTCAATTTAAAGTTTAGAAGTCCTATTGCAAACTTTCAGCAAAATCTATTTACTCAATGAAGTTTAATCAGTTGTATTAAATCAACAATAACAATTCCAGAGTTAGTATCTACATGTTTGCCTCCATGATTCTTGATATCCAAATACTTTTTTAATATCGAGGTTATTTGGAAGCTGAAAGAATTGTTTCAGAAACCATCATGTGTGGAAGATATTATGATATCTGAAACAACATTCATGGTTGCAACATGATAGAGTATAATTTGGAAAAATACACGTTCTCATATTGTATGAGAATTTGCGAAGGTTGGAGACGCTAGACGTCCTAATCTCCCAAAAGGTTTTGGGAATTGTCATTATACTCACGGTTCGTCCTTATAGGCTATAGTAGCTTGATCATGAAAGTTGTCATGATAATGATGAATAGAAGATGTAGGTAAAATGTTTACTACACTAATAGATTACTAAAGAATGAATTTTTAAAAGAACGCCAAACATTTGATGATGGTGATCAACTTCAAAGTACAAGTCCGAAGGTATTAGTATTTGACTATACATGCTTTCGACTATGTGTCATATGTATGGATCCACTTTTGATGTTGATAGATTCTTTTAAAAAGAAAAAGAAATGTTGAAAGAGAATCCATAAAATATTTGGCAGAAAAGACTGGAAATGTCCAGTTAAGGTATATAGATGATATACATGTTATGGTTATATTCTTTGCTTGATAAACAATGTGGTTCTTGGGTATTGGATACAAAATTGGTTGGTATGAAATGTCATACAAAACACCGCAGTTCATGAACTACAACGGCCTAAGTAACTAGGAAGAGAATATGTGATGATGTTCATCGAATACAAATAAAGTGTTATTGTGTTCATTGTGGACATAAAAGCTTGCCTTCAAGATTTGTTTAAATAATTGTTATTTTGTTCTGGTATTATGAGAACAATGGTTGTACAAATAATTACCGTCTTCCATAGAAGATGGAGGAACTTTTACAAGTCTAGTTGGAGAAATCACGTCCATAAAACTAATGTTAAAATGAGACAAATGATTGAAAGATCACTTATGAAGTGACATCGCTATCTAAATTATATTGGAAAGAAAACATGAAGAAACTCCATGTTGATGGAATTTTGGAGGCTTTGATTTTGATCAAATGACGCTTGCAAGACTTTCCTCGAGATAATTGAAACTCCATTCATAGGACAAAAGGGAACGGGTGACTAACTTATTGGAAATTGTGCATATTGATGTATATAGTCCCTTATATGTAGCCATGTGCGGTGGATCTTTCAACTTCATATGCTTTCTTCAAAATTTTGAGTGAATTTATCTGTATATTTACTTAGTAAGGAAGAAGTATGAAACATTTGAAAAATTGTTCAAAGACTTTCAAGATGAAGTGCAAAATCATTGTAACGAGAAAATGAAGAATTTATGATTCGATCATAAAGTATGATATTTGAGTTACATGTTTAGCAAAACACCTAAGATTTGAGGAATGGTTCCATGGATTTGCATTTCCCGATAAACCATAGGAGTATGGTATGTTCGAGAGATCAAATCGAACCTTGTTTTACATGGTAAAATCAAAGGTGTCATTTATAAAACTGCCATTATGTTTTAAGGATTAAAGCTTTAGAGACTACCGCTTTTGCACTGAAAAGAGCACCATTGTGATCCGTTCAAATGACACCATAAAGGTTATGGTTTGGGATAAAACCCGAGTTGTCTTTTCTTAAATTTTGGTATGCTATGCATAAGTAAAATGTTTACAACCAAAGTCGGATAAGCATGTCTTTGTAGGTTATCCCAAATAATTTTTTTGGTATTCCTCCATAACACTGAAGACAAAAGAGTTCTTCGCTTGGAATGTGAAGTTTCTTAAAGAAGGATTTTTTAACAAAAGCTAAGTGGGAGGACAATAGAACTTTGATTAGGTTGATGAACCTAAGCAACATGTTCTAAGTAGCGCAGTGCCGGAAAGTGTCTCGGAGGCGGCTAAAATTCTCATGGCTCCCATGATTACAAAGGTTGTGATCTCGGAGATTAGAGTACCTATTGTATTGTGTGGGTCGGTAAGAATCAAATAGTAAGATTTGAAAAAGAAGTCGTTATTTTTTTATAATGATGAATCGACTGCATGCAAAGAAGCGATGATGGGCCCTGACTCCATAAAATGACTAAAAGTCATAAAATCCGTGATAGTATCCATACACGAGAAATCAAGTTTCTAAACTTGGAAGACCCTCCGGAAAGACATGAAGCCTATCGGTCGTATTTGGATCTATAAAGAAATAGACATGGATGTTTGACATCTATGAAATAGTCGACATGTCGTAAAGGAGTTTATGACAATGTTCAAGGAGTTGACTCTGAAAATATTCGATATTTCATAGCGATATTTAGTCTTGACGGATTACTATATCAACTGCTACATATAATTTGGTATAAGGTAGTTGAACAAACAAAACAAAGTTCTTCTAATAGAATGGTTACCTAGGACGTGTACATGACATGGTCTGAAGGGTTTTGTTAATTCAAAGGATGCTGAAAGGGCATGCAAACTTCAATGGTTGAAGTAAGTATATGGGGAGTTGGAATCTTCACTGTGATGAAATTGTTAAAAGGTTTAATTTCATCAGATACGATGAAGATTCTTGCATTTACAATAAATTAAGTGAGAGGGATGAGACATATTTCCAATAAATTATGTAGAGGACATGTTGTTCATTGGAAATGATGTATCTTTTATTGACACGAATTAAGAATTTCATTAAAATTGGATTTTGATGAAAGACTTGGGCAAAACCAGAATATTTGGCATCAATGTCTATATGGATAGATTGAGGTGCTAATATGGTTATGCCAGACATACATATATGAGATATTGAAAGGGTTCAATATGGAAACGACAAGAATGGTTCTTGCCACATGGAAAGGGTTGAATAAAGACTCAAGTGTATTGACACTTACTAAGTGAAACAAGATTCAAGTGTTTTGACACTTGGTGAGTGAAATCACATGAATATTTTGATCAATAATATATTCCATGATATGTACATATCTAGATAAGTCCCATGCTCTATATGTTATGTGCGTATACTAGAATGATTCATAAGATGATCATTGGACGATAGTAAAGATATTCTTATGGGTTCTGGAAGAACTAAGACTATATCATATATAAGTGACAAATAGTTAAAAGTAGTTCATTGTAAAGTGTTACATTGATACTAGTTTGTTACAAGATACAAATTAAATTTATCTCAATTTAAACTATGGGTAGCACAATGTAATGGAAAGGAGGTTCTATGATGGATTTGGATGAGTTCCAAAGTTGATACATTGTGACGGATACTACAACAAAAAGGCTAAGTATATGACTACTATAGTAGCACCAAAGGAGGGAATTTGGTTAAGAAGTTTGTTATCAAACTAGGTGTGGTTCGAAGTGGGCTAGTAATATGAAAATATATTGTGTGATAATTCACTACTAGGAAACAGCTTATCTGTGGCGCATGCAAATGCATCTTCTGTGGCGCATATCCTAGTCGCCACTGTTACCTCGTGACTGATATATGCTTCCTGTGGCGCATATTCTTCATATGCGCCACAAGAATATTTTCAGTGGCGCATTTATTCGTATGCGCCACAGAAAGCATATGCTCCACAGACACATTATATATATGCGCCACTGCCTATATAACACGTATTCAAAGTAAAATACGTTCCTGGTGTATAATCAGGTATTTATACAGGATTTATCCAAATGAGTATAAACAGTACATTGCACAAGTAGTAGATGCATGCAAAACCGACATATAATACAAACACTTAGAGCCCGATCGAGATACATATATAGTGTCAAGTGCCGAATTTTTACACAAGTGCCGAATACAAAGTTCATATCATCCCACATTACAAATATGAAGTGGTCACCACTGCCTACACAAGGGTCAAATAGAATACAGTTGTGATGATGGTGAGCAAGAGCATGAGCCTGACCAATATCTTCATCCGGTTCTTCTTCCACAGGTGGTTCCTCCACTTGGCTACTGCCTCCTCTCTAGTCGCGTATCCTTTGTAGATGTTGCCGCTGAACTTGTTAACTTGTTTATGACAATCCTCCCACTTCACGTATACTCCTAGAACCCTACCCATGTACACCACATACCACCTCGTCTCCATCTCTATAGACGACAAGGCATATTACTAAAAATACAACGAAAATAATTAATAAAGGGTTCACACCCATATATATATTACTAAAACCCTACTTTCGGAGGCGTTCTTCGATCTCCCTCTTACTCAACCCTCTGGCTTGTTGTAGCCCCCCTTGTGTTGACATCTTCAATGATGATTTGTGACAACTTCTCCTGAATGCGATGGAAGCCTTCTCTAAGATCATCATCGTCGCTTCACGCCAAAGTTTCGGCCCATCCTCAGGGACTAGATGGTAGCATTAGGTTCTGGCAATCCCGAACATAGCCTTTAAGGTGATGGAGGACGTAGAAGGCCTCCTTGGCGCCACCAGTAGCCAGTTGCTAGATGCAAGGGAACTCAAGCATGTGCTTGAACATGTGTTTGCCATCCTTGATACATTCCCCCTTATCTACGAAGGTGCATCCCTTCTTGGCGTAGCCCTCGAGAGCCTCATTGAGAACACCCCTTATTCTGGTGTAGTCTTTCTTCTTCGTCAAACTCCCCGAGTCGAAATACATGGCTAGCGAATACCTCGGGGCAAGGACGATGAGTGTGCAGTATTTGTCTCTGCGCAACATAATTGGAACGGAATGTTGGAAAAAGAGCAAAGGAAGAAATCTATAAGAAATGCATAAATTATGGCGGTGATGAGCGAGTGTGTACTTACTCAGGAAAGAAAGGAAAAAGAAGTGTGTCCTTCCTCTTGTTGTCCACCATGAACTTCTCGAGGTACACCATCGCCTTGGCCCGTGTCTCTGATCCTTCAACCAACTGGTTGTCCCGCATGTAGTAGGGATCCACTATCGTGATTTCCAGGGTACTCTCTCTCTTGATCTTGATCGCCAGATTGAGCGCGTATAGGCGGACCAAGTTATAGTCCAGCCATTTCATGAGAAACAGCTTGAATATGTCTGAAGGGTTCACAACATAGAAAACAAAAAATTTCCTATGATGTGAACTACTATACGCCAGGATCTATCTACTAGATACAAGCAACGGATGGATATACATCCATAGAGAACATACCTTCGAAGACAACAAAGCTTTGTTAACGAGATGGAACTCGTGGATGATGTAGCCGTACACTTGCCGATCTCAAGATCGTGATGAAGTCCAGCAGGTCTAGCTCCAGCACGTCCATCAGATCTAGCTCCAGCAAGTCTAGCACCACCAAGTCCATCACCGCAAAGCAGCGGTGCATCCGTGATCGCACACACGTCCGATACCCCGACAACCTCCATCCCTCACTCCAGAAAAGTAGCGGAAGCAGCAACTCCTTTCCAGATAAAGCCACCGGGAACATGTATCTCGCTAATCTGAGACTATGGGGGAAAATACTAGAGGGGGAGAGAGATCCTTCACGAGGAGGCGTGAGGAAGAAGGGTGGGAGGGGTGACATTTTATAGGAGAGGGGGTACCCCTCCCCATGGCCGGCTCCCCATGGGGGGTGACCCCTCACCTCGCACATTCATGTGGTGGTAACCCGCTCCACATTAAAATGCCCCTTCACATTCTCTTTTAAAGTCTCCACTTTAAATGCATTAAATTTCTCCAAATTTAATGCTCTCTCATTTAATAAAACTCGTTTATTAATTTTATTCATAATTTTGTTAATTACTTCAATTAACAAACATTCACATAAAACCCCTTCAACATTTCAATATTACATGATGAACCAATTTCAGCAATTTCACCTCAAACAGTTTCGGTGTCTATTGAAATAATTCCAGAGCTTTCTTAAATCTTTACCTTAAACATATTTTCTCCAAATGGTGTCGGTATCCATTAAGTGTGTCACCCTACGGTTCGCGTATAATGCAGACATGATCGAGACCCCTCTCCGATCAATAATCAGCAGCGGGACCTGGAGATCCGTACTGACTCCCACATATTCAACGATGACTCTTGTGATCGTATGAACCTTCAACATTGTAACTAAATCTCTTTGTTTCGCGATATGTTACATGTCCGAGATTTGATCATTGGTATCTCTATACCTAGTTTGATCTCATTACCGACATGTACTCTTTTCTCGTTCCCATGATATAACATTCTAGTGATCACATCACTTGCTTACAAGCTATTCTCAATGTGATATCACCGAGAGGGCCTTGAGTATATCTATCTGTCATCGGGATGGAAAAATCCCACTCTTGATCCATGAGCCTCTACATAACACTTTCTTAGCACTGAACCCACCTTTATAATCACCCTTTCACGATGTGACATTTGATGTTATCAAGATACTCTTCTAGTGTTAGTGATTAATATGATCTCATGGTCTAAGGACTACGATTACTTCGTATGATGTTATAGCAATATAAACACAATGACTTTGATCGTAATTCTATACTTCAAATGAATGTTCATCAGATCATTCCACTAATGTTGTGACCTTGTTATTAACAACATCCAATGTCCATGATCAGGAAACCTTGAACATCTTGTTAATCAACGAGCTAGTTTATAAGAGAGGCATAACTAGGAACTTTCCTTTTGTTTATTAAACACACATGTATTAATGTTTCCAAATTAATACAATTATAGCATGCAAAATAAACATTTATCATAAACAAGGAATAAGATAATAACCACTTTATTATTGCCTCTCGGACATATTCCTTTCTATGTCCTCGTACGCTATGAAGAATATATCAGCGGGGGGGTTCATCGACGAAGCCCACGTCCAATGGCACCTTGGCCGTGAAAACCGGGTAATTTGGATCTTTGTCTTTAAGAAGGACGCCCTCTAGTGTCTTGACACCCTCATGCAAAGTTAACATGGGTTTAACCATGATATGGAGCATATCTGGAGTCAATATCGGATAACCAGCTACATGCACTCGGGGCAAGCCATACTGTGTGTATGGTATGACGACGGTGTCCTGAGCCCAGATCCTCTTCGGAAGAGGCTGGCTCACACCCTTCTTCTTATTATTATTACATCTCTTCCTGTGCTTCTTCTTCACAATAGTGTCCTCCATTGCCATCTGCTCATCGGCCGCCTTTCGGAGTGTGTTGGGGCTGAAAACCAATCCCGGTTTCTCCTATGGTGGATCGGCTGCCGGAGGCGTCTCTTGAGAAAGACCATGGAAGACCTGGCACTGCGTGCATGTATTGGGCCGACCAGCTTGATGGTCGCGAGCTGTGAAGGGTTCTTCATCCATAGAAGGCATATACAATCCTTTGTCGGCGCCGGTGTTGATGAAGTCGTCAACGTTGACCAATTCATCATCTTCTTCATGGGTGCCATCATGTGGTGGTGGTAGCGGGGGCGACGGTGGTTGCGGCACAACGTCTTTGCCATGAGGCGGTACACACGTTGGCAAGAGTTGCTGGTGACGGGTGGTGGTGGTACCGATGGCTGCTGCTAGCTTCCGAGGTGGTGGCCGGGCGATCGATCGAGTGGTGGCGCCGGTGCTCCCCCCTCCCCTCCCCCCCCCCCCCCCCCGCGCAAGACGAATCTGGGTCTTCGGCCATGTCGAGGGCCAGTTGTAGCATTCTCAAAGTGTCTTGTATTTATTGGCTCCCTGAGGTTGAAATGGGGGTCCATGTCATCGCACCCTAGCAACACCCGAGCCAACCTGACCCTCATCACGTCATCATCCATTGGATTGTTGTGCATCAGGCAGCTCATAGGTTGTATGAGAGTGGCCTTGGAAACATCCTTCAACTCACCGCCGACATCTTTAAGCAGGAGTACGCAAGAAGTGTCCTAAGGAAAAACATGTTGTTAGGCATCATGAGATGGCAGCAGTCATGCCTCAAAGGCATAAAGGAGATGGCGTGCACTAACTAATTAGTTACCTTGGTGATGGCGTGGAGCTTGGCTAATGTAGAGACACGGCTGATGCCGGTGGCCGGCCTATCACCATCTGCATTCTCCCGCTCGGGTGCCTCACGAAGCACCACCATCGTCGGCTACGCCTTATTGGTATCTTTGGCTGGCGGGGGCGTCGGTGTGACCAAAACGAGCGACTACGTCCCGGCGTTGATGGTCGGCGGGGTCACCAGGTCCGGCGACATGTTAACATTGATGCCTGAGTTGCTGTCGCTTAAGCTAGGCAGATGTATCGGCCCATGTCGACCTCCCGCATTCCAAGCAGTAAGCCCCTCAAAAAATACAGGGGGGATCATCGCGCGGAGCTTCTCTTCCACTAACTTGTCCACTATTTTCTCATGCACTGCCTTCTCCTCAGTGTTTGCACCTTCATCTTCAGCTCTTCAACATCGACTTTATCCTTAGCCACCGACGGGTTCTTCCTCTCCTTTCTTTCTTGGTGTCCTCTTTGTAGTACTCTGTGAACTTCATGCTCGTACCGAAGCCGGACACACCGCCAGCTGAGGATGGTGGAAACCCCTTGTCCCTCTTATTGTAAGCATCCATCGCCCAGTTGAAAACAGTGTCGCACGGCTCCGTCGAATCCTGGGACGACTCTTTGGTAGGAGCATTCAGTTCATCCTCCTACAGAGACAAGGAAAGGTGAACCCATTTAGATTCTTGGCTTCATTATTTTAATTAGAACGCAATAGACTTGAGATTAGTGATAAATTCCCTACTAGCTTCTTCTCGAATTCCTTCACCTCCGGATCATCGATGATGAACTCACGTGTTTCCTTGTCCAAGTATTAGCGGGCCCGGACAAATTGCCTAAGCTGCAAGTCCGTGATTTTAAGCCAAGGGTTGTCTTTACCAAGGCGTTCAAGCTCGGCGTCCTCCTTGTCCCAAGTGCCCTGTTTCCCCCTGTAACCACCGCTTCCAAGGTGATGGTTACCTATGTTCTGTTCCCGCATAGTCCTGCCCTAGTTAGTCCAATGTATAGCATCAACGGTAGCTATATCCGCCTTGAATAACTTAAACTCCTCTTCATCGAGCATCGGATTTTTCTTACTACTAACCTCCCAGCTTTCACCTTTGTCAATGCTATTCTTTACCCGTGTTTTCTAGCTGCTCAAGGCGTTGCTCATCTTCGTGAGGGCTAGTGTGTTCACCGGGTTCTTTCTCTCCAGGTTTCAAAACCGCTCTGGGAATCTGTATCGCTTGTAAAGCTTCTTAAGGAGGTTATGGACCAAATATGCATTGTCAGCATGTCTGGTGTACTTCGTGTTGATCGACATGCTTTCTCGGATGCACCCAAGTTGTAGGCCGTACCCTTTGGCAAACGTCTTTCACATAATGGGTTGGCCACTTTCTGTGACTTCAGTGAACTCATCGCAGACGGTGGCAAGCACTGGCAGCTTTCGATCCTTCTTTTCCTTCTTCTTCTTCTTCTGATAAGTGGCCGGGTTGCCACTACCGCCATCCGTGTGCTCGCTGCCATTGGTGTGGCCGCTGCCATCGGTGGTGTCATCCTTTTCGCTGATGCCTTCACTATTTCTATCATAGTCGTCTTTGTCCCCCTCGTAATCAGGATCTCCTCCCTCACTACCCCAATAGCTCTGGCGACGGTCGCCTCCTCCTCCGGTGGTGGTGTCATCCTCATCTCCTCCTCCTCCTATTGGGACCCCTGCCAGAATGACTCGTTGGCCTGTCTAGCTTGTTCTTCGACGTTCATGTGCTTAGAACGGCCAGCCTCATTGTTGCCCGACATGTTTGCACTACTCTATTAAAAAGAGGCAAACTGTTAGCACAAATCTCGGCCGAAAAATTCGACATGACCTTTGCTAATTTTTTGACCTAGGAGTGCCCATTTCTCAAGCGAAATGGAAGTGAATCAACACTTCGGGAGAAATGGGCAACTCAATTGAAGAAATATATCCCTAGAGGACAAAACACCCCATCCCCATATTGACATCCCCATGCATTGACCCCAGTATCCATAATCCATCATCCACAATACATTCAATATATATATAACAGCAGGTACCATCAGCTACATGTATAACAGCAGGTATACAGATATACACTCTAGGTACATTCAGTATATAAGAAGAAATTAAAAAACTTAAAAAGGTACAACAAGGTACAACAAACTTAATAACCTAAAAGTGTATATCCCTTCCCTAGTTATATGTATAACAACAGGTATACGTGTATAATATGAGGTATAAAGATATACATTCAGTATATATCCCTTCCCTAGTTTATGGGTTTAGATATACAAAAGTGCCCATGTGCTAAAGTTCACAAATTGAAAACAAAGTTGTTAGCAGCAATTCTAGAAGAAAAGTATAGTTAGCAGGTCAGGTCAATTCTATGCCAAGATAATGAAAACATATAACTCACACTTGAGATAATTAGATTAGAGATAGACCACTTTGCTTCAACCATAAACCAAATGGGTTTAGTCCACCTAACACATATAACTACCTTGCTTTAAAAACAACCTTCTCTAAAACAGGCCTACCAAATACTAGTGGAGTATGTGTTCTTTAGTCTACTAGACTCCAGAAAGAACACAAATTGTGTGATACTACTCACTAGCTAGGCTTAGAGTGAAGCCCCCAGCAAGAATCACCCTAAAATATATGCCCTGATGTTAGCTTAATCTAATCTAAGAACCTTATCACAACCGGATCAAGAAAAGTACATGGACACAACATAAAATATTGGCCAAGCATAATCTCTGCATGGGGAATCAGCAGCGGACATAGTAGGTTCGTTGGCTCACTGGCTCTACCCATCTCCCCCCGTGTACCAAATCAAATCAGAGCACAAAGAATCCACTATAGCCCTTAATGCACTATAGCCTGACCATATAGCACACTTTAACCAAATATTTTTTCCTGCCCAACTTTTAGTGATCATTTGTAAGACAAGTTTATATAGGTACTAGCTAAATCAGAAATGTGGAATAAGTATTTCTTTAGCATTGTTATATGTCAATATATTTTCTGAATCATCATAAATTATATGGGGCTAAATGAGGTCAAGCTTTAGTCAGCAACATAGAGACATATAAGCTGCAACCTCTGTGGGGCCAGCTTTTCTAGCTTAGGAGAGTCTTTCTTCAGAAATGGAAATTCAGTGCCCATGAGTTTTCCCTCTGTGCTACCAAATGGCTACCATGGCATATCTCAAGTCAGCTAAATGGGTTTGAGTGCAAAAAAAGGTGCTAGATTTACAGGCTTATTCGAAAAAGTGTCCTAATGTTTGGCCTAGTTTAGCATATTAGAAGGTTTATTATATTCAAGAACAAGTGCAGAGTTAGGGCGCCCCATTCACCTTTGCAACTCACATATGAGTCATAATCCAAAAAAGTAAGAGATTAATTAATAGTAATGTGCAATAGGAAAACAGAAACCCCTGTGTGGAAGGCAGATTTAGCACCATTGTCAATTTTAGGTTTTTTTCTAGAAAGGGGAGTGAGACCACGGGCTCTGTTCTATATCAATTGATTGGGAGAGGTTCATGGGGGAGATTTAGTCTGTGGTACCTAGAGACGGTGGACGGCAGATGGCAAGGTGGATGGCGGATGCGAGGTGGCTGCTCCTCCACGGGCTCTGACGAGGTGGTTGCGGACGGGCTCCTCCTCCACGGGCTCTGGCGATGGGAGTGGCTCTCCTCCACAGGCTCCGACGGTGGGCGAGGCTCTCCTCCACGAAATCCTCCTCCACGTACGGGTTTCGGCGGGGGCGGGTGCGAGAGCTAGGGTTTGTCGGGCGCGGTTGGGGAATATAAAGTGGAAGGGGAAAAGGGGGAAGGGGCGAGCCTATTATTTGGCTAAGTGCCAAGGTTCTGTGGCGCATTTCTGTAAAATGTGCCACCAAAGTTATTAGCCAAATAACCGTCGCGAGGCAGTACTTGGACAACAAACGCACACTAGCCTAGCGGTTGTGATGCATATTCAGAGACCTGTGGCAGCCAGGTTTGAATCCTAGTTGGTTGAAAACAAAATCTTTATTTAAAAATTATATGTTACAAATATATTTAAAACCAAGTTCATACACATGCATATTTATTCAAATCAATATTTTTTTATTTAAAAATTATATGTTACAAATATATTTAAAACCAAGCACATACACATGCATATTTATTCAAAAAAAACCTCCCCGAATTATATAGAATATCTTGTCTACCTATATAGTTGTTTGTACTTGTCACAAAAACATGTGAATTTATATACCCACTCGAATATCACGATATATGTTTAGTCTCTAACTAATATATATTTGCGAGCACACATATGAATTAATACACAAAAAAGGTCACACGTCGTCATGTGATGTGTTGAGCTAGCGTCTCTTCACAATCTTCTTGCCCTTTTTCATCGCAGTTGAATACTTTAACCCGTGCACTTTGAGATTTCTTTTTGTGAATGGACAACCTTTATTAGGTAGTGTGGTCTTCCTTCTTACTTTAGTAGTAGGCATATCAAAGTACTTGTTGAATTCCTCTTTGATCTTTGGGTCGCCGTTTTTGTGGAAGTTTTGCTCGTTGGCGGCTCCTTCCATTCTGATGATGCTCCTCTTGCCCCTCCTAACTACAACACGGTTGGGCTTTGATGGGTCGGTAATAAAAAAGCATTGATCAACTTGGCTAGCGAGTACCCAAGGCTCATTTTTTGCGGAGGCGTTCTTCATCGATTTGGCATCTGGTATAACCATTGTGGTGAAATACCGGCCTTCCTTTTCCACATTCTTGGCCCATCTAACACGGAACATCGGTATGATATCTCTACAATAGTTGAGCTCCCATATCTCGTCTATCCTTTCGTAGAATCTTTCCATGACAGTAGTCTCGTCATCGGCGAAGGATAACATAGTTACTCATGAGTTTTGATATTTGTTATTCTTGTCCTTTTCCTCGGTGTAGAATCTGTAACCGTTTATGTCGTATGACTGATAGGTCCTTAGGTTATGCCATGGGCCCTGCGACAAGGAGAATATGAGTTTTTTATCTTCCGTAGAAGGTGTCTGTGGGGGATTGTCCAGTTGCCTTTTTTGAACCAACCCATCAAGCTAGAGTTGTGCTCTCTGGTAACGTCTCCCTTCTTCCTCGGTCGGCCCTGGTCGACGTACACTTGCTCGATTAAGCTTATGTGCTCTTCCACCCAAGGGACGACCACTTCAATGTGTTGTAGCGCGACTCGGTGTGCCCTGTCAAAGTCGGTGCGTCGACCATCAAAGCCGACATGCAGTGAGCGTCATTCCTCGCGGTGACCATATCCACCGAGCCTGCTGAGGTTCTCCTTGGTGGGTATTCCAACATCCTCTTTCTCGGTGGTTAGATAATTCTGGTAGAAGGAGATGCACTCGTAGATCAGAAACCCCTTGGCTATGCTTCCATCTGGACAGGACCTGTTATGAACGAATCCTTTGATGACACTGTTTAGCCTTTCAAACGACATCATGTTGTGCAGGAATGTCGGCCCAAGATGGATGATGTCATCCACGACATGTACAAGCAGATGCACCATGATGTCAAAGAATGCCGGCGGGAAGTAATCTCAAGCTCGCATAGTATCATCACGATCTCTTCCTGTAGCCTGTTGAGCTGCTTCACACCGATCGACTTCCCAGATATGATGTCGAAAAATTTATAGAGGCCAAACAGCGTCTCACGGACATGTTCGTCCATTATCCCGCGGATCGCAACGGGGAGTATCTACGTCATCAGCACATGATAGTCATGAGACTTCATACTGCTGAACTTCTTCTTCGCCACATCCTAGAAAATATACATTGCTTTCCACACACCCAGCAGCGGCTTTGTCCTCGGTCGTTTTTTCCCGGCGCAGGGCAATCTACCCAATTATTCAAAATCTCCTTGATTTCTTCATCTTTCCTCGGGCGTGGGGTTCTTTTGAGCTCGTCCTTACCATTGAACAGGTCACCGCGTTTTCTCCATGGGTGATCCATCTGGAGCCACTTTTGATTACCTTGGAACACGGTTTTCGAAGACCTGGGATCCCTTGGTAGCTGGAGATGCGGTGTCTCATCCATGCACTTGACACATGCATTGTGCCCGTGGTTCACCTAGGCCGATACATATGCATAACCAGGATAGTCATGCACCGTCGTGAGCAAGGCGACTCTCAGATGGAAATATTCTTTAGTGTAGGCATCCCACATACGGGCCAGCAACTCCCACAAGCTGGCTAACTCCTCTCTCAACAACCCGAGATACAGATGCATATCGATACCTGGTTGTTTCGGACCCTGAATAAGAATGCTTATGTGTATGTACCTTTGCTTCATGCACAGCCACGGGGGGAGGTTGTACGGCCATACAAACACGGGCCAGGTGCTATGAGTGCTACTTTGGTTTCCAAAAGGATTGAGTCCATCGGTGCTCATACCTAGCCAGATGTTCCTTGAATCGCGCCCGAACTCTTCGAACTCGATGTCTAATGCATTCACTAGTTAGCATCTAAAGGGTGTGTCAGGATCTTGCCCTTCTCTAGATCATCTTCAGGTTTCTCTCTTTCCGCGTGCCATTGCACGAGCTTTGCTTCCTTAGGATCTACGAAATATCACTGCAAACGGGAGGTGATAGGAAAGTACCATACCACTTTTTGAGGAACTTTATTGTTCCCTCTCTTGTACCGTCCTTGGCCGCACACTAGACATGTGGTTATATCCGCGTACTCATTCCGATAAAGTGCGCAATCATTGATGCATGTGTGGTATTTAATGTGTGGTAGGTTGAGAGGGCACACGATTTTCTTGGCCTCCTCGATAGTTGTTGGCAATGTGTTCCCCTTAGGAAGTCGGTCATGCCAGTATTCCATGTTCGCGTTGAAGCTCACGTTGGTCCATTTATGTTCGGCCTTCATCTCTAGAGCCTTGAGCGTTACACTCAAAATGTGTATCCTCGGGGCGACACCCAGGATACAATGGAGTCATACCGTCTACCTCCATTTGGGCCAGCTTGGCTTTCTCTCTGGCTGCAGCTTTGTCATTGCTCGTCTCTTTGAGGAGAAGTTCTTGAACATGAGGGTCATGCAAGGACGAAGTTAGCAGCATCTGTGTGTTCGCATCTTCTCCTTCTTCATGATGATCATGCCCTTCGCCATCTCCTTCTTCATGCTGATCATGCCCGTCGGCATCTCCTTCGTCATGATGATCATGCCTGCTGGCATCTCCTTCGGCATGATGATCATGCCCGGAAGACTCTTCGTCTTCTCGCCCGCCCATGTCTTCATGACCATCATGTCCTACCGGCGCCTCATTGAGGTCGCGCATGAAACCGCGCCTGAGTAGGTGACCCTCCAATTGTCCAGAATCAGGGTCGATCCAGCGTTGGAGTTTACATGTTCAACATGGACATCTTAATATGGTCTTGTTGTTCAGAATCATGTCCTCCTTCACATATTTATTATACCTAGCAATTCGACCTTCGCTCATCGTGAGGACCATGGTTGCCTGAGCAGTCACAACAGAGAGTATAGGTTAGAACCATACCATATGCACACACACACATGCATGCATGCTAGCCGGAAAAATTCGGCATGACCTTTCCTAAAATTAGGACATATGGGTAGTGCAAAAATTTGCCAAAATGGAAACGAATCAACATTTTGGCAAACATCCATGCACCACACCGGCCGGGACAACAACAAGCAAGCAACAAAAAACTTTCTCCCAATGCAAACATTCATGCACCACACAAGAATCATCTCGCCATGCATCGCACACACACCACCCGCGCGACAAGCTTCACCTACATGTTCATGGCCAAGTACTCACCTACAACACTCAATAATAGCGAGACGAGACCGCGCTATGAGAGAGTGTGGACAAATAGATCTACAAGTTGGTGGAGAGGAAATTAGTAAACAAATAGAGATGTGAGAGAGAAAAGTAAGGAACTTTTAGATCTATATGTTGGAGGGAGGCTTCCACTTACCAATCTATAGACTAAAGTAGGTTTAGTTACAAAAAATGGAGAAACTATGGGCAAAATGGGGTGGGGGAGGAGGAAGACGAGCAGGGAGGAGGTAGAAAGGAAGAAGAGATATGAAATGGTGGTGGTGGATAGATAGGGTGGGAGCTTGCCACCTTTTTCACATGGATCTAGACGCCCTCATCTGTGGACGCCCTCCTCCTATAAAAGGCACCCCTCTCACTCCATCTCATACACACCTCCTCATGAAGGATCTCTCTCCCCCACTAGAAATTATTCCCCATGGTCTCAGACTAGCGAGATACATGTTCCCATTGGCTTTATCTGGAAAGGTGTTGCTGCCTCTGCTGCTTTGCTAGAGCGAGGGATGGAGGTTGTCGGGGTACCGAATGTGTGTGTGATCACGGATGCACCGCTACTTTGCGGTGCTAGACTTGGTGGTGCTGGACCTGCTGGACTTGCTGGTGCTGGACTCGCTGGACTTCGTCACGATCTTGATATTGGCAAGTATATGACTACATCAACCACGAAATCGGTTTTGCTAACAATGCTTTGTCGATCTTTAAGGGTATGTTCTCTGTGGATGTATATCCACCCGTTGAATGTAGCTGGGTAGATAGATCTTGGTGCTTAGATGTTCACATGTAGGATATTTTTTGTTTTCTATGCTGTGAACCCAACAATATTGGTGGTTATAGATTAAGACAAGCTTGGGAGAATTTGTGGCTTGGTTTATTGATTAGGAGAGAGTATGGGGATGGTAACGCGCATCCGAATGGTGAGTTTAGAGGAGGCAGAAAGCCTTAGATCAATGGCTAGAGGTTTTTAAGTATGGTAGAAAGAGGTGATCCTGATAACAGGGAGGGAGGTGATCTTCCTACTTAAGGTTGATGATTTATTCTCAAGGGAATAGGGGTTGCATTGTTGGGGTGGTTGGTTACTAAAATTTGTGCTCCTAGGGCATATCATACTACTTCTTAAACGTGCAAGTCCGGATAATATGGTTTTAGATAGCAGATCAAGGCAATTCATCTTAAGTATCTCAAACTACTGCTATGGATACCATCCAGCCTAGCTTGATATAAAGGGAGGTATTTTGAAGGGTTGGGGTTTTGAACAAGGTAAGAGTCCCTTGGGACTTCTACCAACAGTGTAAATAAAATGTTTTATAAAAGACTTTTATAAGATTAGGGATAAGGATAATTTGAAGTTCTTTCTTGAAAACACAAGGAGATGTTATCTTATAGATATCCATACTTTGTTTCTCTCAAAGTTGTTGAGCTCTTTATGCATTGCATCCAGCCAATCCGAATCTTCAAGAGCTTCCCATACTTTCTTTGGTTCCACCATGCAAATGTGTGCTTGGTGCTCACCAAAGTTCTTTATTTGAGCTCGAGTGGATATCCCTCTTCTTAGATCACCTACCACATTCTCAAGTGTGTGGTCTCTTAATTCCAATATTCTTTCCATTCTAGCTTGGCGACGAATTTCGATCTCCTTGTTGTTTCTTGGGGGACCACTTCATCATTTTGGTCCTCGTCTTGACCATTAACTTGACCTTGATCACCATTGGAATTATTCTCTTCTACAAGAGGAAGAGATTGACCTTGATCTTGATCAAGCATACTTCTGGACATGCATTGAGCTTCCCTTATGGCAGTTTCTATAGATCTTCCTTGTGTAATAGCCTTAGCACCACTGGACATTCTGTCAAATGGAGACTCAAGCACCTCCTGGCAAGAGTTTTCTACTTGATCAACAGGTTGAGGGTCTAGAGCTTGTCTTTGGCATGGGTCATTATCCACCTCAATAGGAGCTTGTTGATGTTGTGAAGATGAGGGATCCACTTGAGGAGAGCATAGTTCTTCTTGATCCGCCATAAGGGGTTCCTCAATAGGGCGGATGAAACCCGCACCCATTCTTCCTATGGCATCCTGAGGAATTTAATCATCTACATCACAGACATCAACACGCCCCGCTTGGGGACCATCATATTCTTCAAACACCACACTACAAGATTCTATGATAGTTCCAAAGAGCTTGTCATAGATTCTATAAGCGTGGGATTCGAGACCATAACCAACAAAAATATCCTCTAATGCTTTGGAGTCAAACTTGGACAAATGAATACCCTTAATGCGATATAAACACTTACAACTGAACACCCAGAAGTATGAAACGTTGGGGTTGTTACCGGTAAGAATTTCATATGGTGTCTTGATCAATTCTTTTCGGAGGTAGAGACGGTTTGATGCATGGTATGCGGTGGAGATTGCTTCAGCCCAAAAATTGTATGGAGATTTAAACTCTGCCAACATGGTCCTTTCCGTATCAATAAGAGTCTGGTTCTTCCTCTCAGCTAAACCATTTTGTTGAGGGGTGTATGCAGCGGAATATTGATGTTTTATTCCCTCATCACTAAGAAATCCATTTAATGTGTAGTTCTTGAACTCGGTATAGTTGTCACTTCTTATTGTTAATACTGGGACATTGTGTTGACGGGACATTGTGTTGACGTTGAGCCATGTTGATGAAGTCAATGAAGTTTTCTTGGGTTTCACTTTTCAGCTTGAAGAAATATACCCACGTGTATCTTGAGTAGTCATCAACAATCACCAAACAATATTTCTTCCCACCAAGGCTTGCATGAGATGGAGGACCAAAGAGATCCACATGAAGGAGTTCCAAGATCCTCTTGGACTTGATGTAGTTCCTAGGCTTGTGGGGAGAATCATGCATCTTTCCTTCAACGCATGCCCTGCAAACACGATCTTTGGGAAAGCAAACATTTTCTTTTAGTCCAATCATATGAACATCCTTGTGGAGGCTTTGCAAAGTTCTCATGTTGACATGGGCTAGATGGAGATGCCATAGCCAACCCACATCGGCCTTTCCGAATAAGCACATCGGACTTGTAGTGGTTTTCCCCGAGAAGTCCACCACATACAAGTAATTTTCGACGTACCCAACAAAAGCGACCTTTAGAGACTTGCTCCACATGAGGATCACAATATCATTATCAATAAAGATGGCAAAACCCATCTTTCCAAGAGCACGGACTGAAATTAAATTATAACCAAGGGTCTCAACAAGCATGACGTCCACGAGAGTGATATCGTGTGCAACCACAACTTTGCCGAAACCCATTACCTTAGACTTTGACTTGTCGGCATATGTCACGGATATTTGATCAATATTTGGTCTCAACTCCTTGACACTAGATGCGCTTCCGGTCATATGACTTGTGCATCCACTATCAAGCACCCATTTTGACCCTCCGGAAGCATAGGTCTACAAAAGATCAAACTAGTTTTTAGGTACCCATTTTTCAATGGGTCCTCTTTTGTTAGCAACAAGGGTCTTGGGAATCTAAATAGACAAAGAAATATAACCATAAAATGGTCCAACATATTGAGCATATACATCACCATAATAATCATGCATTAAAACATAGTTAGGGTTAGCACTTCCCGCAAAATCATCACGATACATACTTTTGCCATTTGTGGACTTACTATCCACAATGACCTTGTCCTTTTCTTGTGTGCGCTTGGCCTTCTTCTTCTTGTTCTTCTTCTTCTTCTTCTTCTTCTTCTTCTTCTTGCCTTTAGAGACAAAGCCAATGCCCCCTTTCTCACTACTTGACAGTTGCTTACTCAAGAGGTCATCAATTGACTTGTTTCCTTTGGGAAAGGTGGCCTTAGCTAGATCCCCCTTCAACCTAGCATTTCTTCAAGTATACTTGTACAACTAGAGGGAATGAAAGTACTAGGTGAAGTAATATTGGTCAACTGAGTTTGAGGCTTTTCACGAGACTTTGTGAGCAACAAGAGTTCACTCTCCAAGGCCTTGTTAGCCTTGTCAAGCATCCTAAAGTCCTCGACAAGTTTTTGATGAACAATACCAAACTTAATATTGTCCTTTTTAGCCCTTTTATATTTAGCAATAGCATGGTCACGTTCCTTGATGAGTTTATTAATGATGAGATAGTTGGCTTTATCAAGTCCTTCAAGTTTAGTTTCAAGAGACATTCTAGTTTCTTGTTCCTCTTCTAGAGCATTATTTAGAGCTTCTACAACAATCATTTTCTCTATTCCTAATTTACATCTCTCATCTAGAAGTTCTTGTGTGTGTGCAAGTTGATGTAAGAGGTCCACAACATGTTTCTTGTGTTCCCCTTGCAAGTTGTTCATAAATACATCAAAAGCAACTAATTTCTTTTTTGACCTCAAGAGATAACTCATCATCAAATTCATCATTGATTAAGGAGGTGGAGTGTGATGATGATAATACCTCCATTCCTCTTGCCATAAGGCAAGTGCCGTTCTTGTTGGAGATATTCTCATTAGGAGAGTCAAAGAGTGAGAATGTAGGGGTAGAAGTAGTGGCAAGAGCCGCCACACCACTTGATGTTTCCTCTTCTTCATCTTCATCATCACCATCGGAGGAGAATTCTTCATGTGTGATCAAGACAATTTCACCCGACTTCTTGTTGGTTGCATTCCTTTTGATGAAGGGTTTCTTGTTAGGAGCTTTGGAGGTCTTCTTCAACACAAGTTTAACCCCATGATCTTCTCTTTTCTCATAGGGACAAGCAGCAACAAAGTGATAGCGGTCACCAGAATTGAAGCAAGTTCTCAACTTGGACCCATTATCTCTTCTCCCATTGGGGTTTCTTCTTCGTTGCATTTCCATCTTGGCCTTGGAGGGATCTTTCCAAAAGTTTCTTGCATAGAAGGCAATGTATTCACCATGAGCAACCTTGACATCTTCGGGGTGGCTCATTGAAACTCCCTCATCATTTCCTTCATCTTTATCATACTCCACAACCTTGGCCTTCAAGGCAAGATTGACACCACTACTCATTCCAATGGCACGAGCACGGGCATCTTTGGCATTCTTGGCAGCAACCTTGAAGGCGGCCATCTCTTGCATAACTTCATTGAAGGTCATGAGATGGTAGTTGTGTCTTCCTTGGAGACTCTTCAAGTCAGTAGGCTCGAAAGGCATGAGATCTCTCACATACTTCCTCTTGATCCAAGCATCATCAATGTGAGAGGCACCAACATTCCTGAAGGCGGTGGCTTTGGATTTGAGTCTTCGATACATGTCTTTATGATCCTCACCATCCTTCATGAAGAAACCTTCGGCCTCATTGTTTAAGGCATCATATCTATTTCTTCTCATACTTTCATTGCTAACAAACAAGTCAATGAGAGCATCCCAAGCTTCCTTGGCGGTATTGTAGTGCTCAATATGGGGAAAATCCTTTGGCCCCACTCCAAGTTGGATCATGTGCAAGGTAGTCACATTGAGTTGGCTATTGACCACTTCTCTTCTTGTCAAGTTGGTTGGATCCTCAATTTTTAGCCCTTCTTCAATAATATTCCACAAATCAATGCAAGAGCTACGCACATGAGATTTCATTAAAACTTGCCATTGAGAAAAAGTATGTGCAACTAACTTAGGTGTGTGACCTCTATTATTTATATGTGGGTGAGGGATAGGAGGGTCAGGAGAGTACCATCCGAGAACCGCATGGTTCTCTTCCTTCCCATCACCCTTTTTGGTGGTGGAGTCAGTGGAATTATGTTCATCCCCAGCCACTTCCTCCAAAGGCTTAGCCGGAGCATTTGCCTTTGGGTTAGGTGGTGTTTCCTCTTGAGAGGGAGGATGTGAGGTTGGCTTATCCCTAACAAGTTTCTCAACGAGTTGGCGCAACTGTTGGATTTTGTTGCCCAAGGTAGAGCTCAAGCTTGTTTCCAAATTCTTGAGATCTACCATGGTCACCGAATGGCTAGCCTCACTTTCTCCCTCATCTCCTGGGTTGCCCATAATCTCTTAGGCAGTTAAGCTGAAAAGAGCCAAGGCTCTAATACCAATTGAAAGGATCATATGGGCACCTATAGGAGGGTGAATAGGTGCTACTTCAAATTTTACTCTTTTTCAATTTAGGGTTTAACACAAAAATGTAAATTCCCTAGATTATGCAACTATGGTGAATTTACCTATATGTCAACCTAGCACATATACTAAGCAAGAGCTAGATAAGTAAAGTGCAATAAAGGATAGAAGTAACCAAAGTGGAGCACGCGGAGACACAAGGATTTGTTTCCCGTAGTTCCTTCCTTTTGAGGGGAAGTACGTCTACGTTTGGAGAGGGGTGGTTTCAAACGACCAACGCCACGAGAGGCCTCCCTTGTTCTCTGATGAACCTCACCCCAACGGGTTCGATTCACCTTTTCCACTATACGACAACCTTCGAGGTGCAAGCCGACACCTTTACAACAAGTTCGGGGCACACGTCCACAACTTAATTGGAGGCTCCCAAATACAAGCAAACTGTTAAACAATCAAACACAAGCTTGTAAGAACCAACTCAAAAGCTAGGGTTTCCAAAGAAACACTAGAGCATGGGGGCCCTCAAGCGAATGAGAGGGAAATGAAGATCTCTCTTGGTGAAGTTGTAGATCAAGGCCTCCTCCTTCGATTCTCCAAAGATCAATGACTTTGGATGGTTGGAAGAAGAGATCTTGTTGATTTGGTGGCTCAACTGGGCATGGTGTTCTTGAGGTGGACGAGCAGCTAGAAGAAGAGGATAAGGTCCTCTATTTATAGCCCTTCACTCCACTGAACCGTTTTCTAACCGTTGGAGAAAAGTCAGACCGGAGACTCCGGCCTACACACCGGAGGCTCCGGTTTACACACCGGAGACTCCGGTCTACACCGGAGATTCCGGCCCAACTCCGGATCAGCGAACAGATTGACCAGGCCCTTCTATGAGCCAAGTGGACTAGAGACTCCGGTCCAACCACACCGGAGACTCCGGTTAGGGGCTTGGACCGGAGACTCCGGTCAGACCTCCGGACCACCTATCTGGCTGACCTAGGTAGAAATCTCGAGCCCCCTCCAAAGATTCCTGGGGAATCTCCAGACCACACCGGAGACTCCGGTCTAGCCAGACCGGAGACTCTGGTCTAGAATTCCCAGGAATATGTAGATATTGGAGGGAAAGTTCCGTAGGCCAAGGGTCCTTTTTGGTTTGCATTATATCCACATGTACACAATAGCATACTGTAAAATGTTCTACTTGTTGTTAACAAACACCGAAAGTGATTATGATAGTAAATGTACTTTCACTTAGTTTGTAGGAGTTTGGCTCGGGCGCGAGTCATTGGTCCACTTGGGGGACTTGGTAGTGTAGATGTAGGGATGTCCGTAGGATGGGATGCATCATCTCCCCCCTTGGGAATAAGTTGTCCTCGAATCTTCATGCTTATCATCTTGACCATCTCCAAGGAAAGGTGGAAGGTCCTTGACATTGAATGTTGAGCTCAGGAGATACTTCGAGATTGGTATGTCGATGACATAGGTATCATTTTTGATCCTCTTGAGGACTTTGAAGGGGCCATCTCCTCTTGGTTTGAGATTGGATTTGCGATCCTTGGGGAAGCGGTCCTTACTTAAGTGTATCTAGACAAGTTCACCTTCTTCGAAGACCATCTCTCTCTTGCTCTTGTTTAACCTTTAAGCTTGGTGAAGCACTTGTTGCTCAATAGTCGCTCTTGTGTCTTTGTGGAGTTTCTTCATAGCTTGGGCACGCTTTTCAACATCCATGTTGGTGTGCTCATGGAGAGGGAGTGGTAGTATGTCAAGCGCGGTGAGGGGCTCGAAGCCATAGACTATCATGAATGGGATCATCTTCATTATAGAGTGTTTGGCTCGATTGTAGGCGAACTCGACATGGGAAATGCATTCCTCCCAATCCTCTAGGTTCTTCTTGATCAACACACGAAGGAGAGTGCTAATGCTTTGGTTGACTACCTCCGTTTCACTGTCGGTTTGCGGATGCGATGCAGACGTGAAGAGGAGCTTAACACCGAGCTTGGCTATGAGTGTCTTCCATAAGTAGCTCATGAATATGACATCGCTATCGGATACAATTGTTCTTTGCACACCGTGAAGACAGACGATTTCCCTGAAAAAAATTGCAACGTGTGAAGCATCAACTGTCTTATGGCATGGAATGAAATGTGCTATTTTGTAAAAGTGAACCACGACAAAAAATATAGAATCATGACCATTCTTAGACCTAGGTAATCCTAACACGAAGTCCATGTTAATGTCTGACCAGTGTGCATGAGGAATAGGCAATGGCATATAGAGACCAAAGGGATTGGAGTTAGACTTAGCTTGAACACATGTAGTGCATCGTTGGATGTGGCGCTCCACGTCTTGCTTCATCTTAGGCCAATAATAATGTGTGGATAATATGTCCAATGTCTTGTCACGACCAAAGTGACCCATGAGGCCTCCACCATGAGACTCTTGGAGAAGCGAAATATGGAGAGACGACTTCGGCAAAACTTGCTTTGTTTAAATAGAAAGCCCTTATACAAATAGAAATCATCAACTCCTTTGTCAATGGAGCACTACGCGAATATTGGTCTAAAGAATGGGTCGGAAACATACAAAGTTTTGATGTCATCAAGACCCAACATGTTTACTTTGAGGCGCGTAAGAACGCATGTGTTCTTGCGAGACAAAGCATCCGCAACAACATTGTGTTTGCCTTTCTTAACTTGACGATGTAAGTAAAAGAATCCATAAACTCAACCCACTTAGCGTGTCATTTACTCAAGTTGTCTTGGCCTTTTGAAATTTCAACGACTCGTGGTTGGAATGTATGATAAATTCCTTAGGACAAAGATAGTGTTGCCAAACTTGAAGGACATGAACTAAAGAAAAAAGCTCTGATGAGGACATCCCTACTGATTTGCTATCTCCAACTCGTAATAAAGTTGTCGATCTTGCTGCCAATACCAAGTCCAATGAGATCAGGATTGGACCCAGTACTAGAGCTCGTGCCAAGCTACTTGAATAACATATGGATTCACTCCAAAATGAATCTGATGTTTTTGTTAATGAGAATTTATACTGCCTAAGTCTTTGCACTTGTGTATGACTAGGTTCATTGGAGAAACAAGCATCGCGTGAGTACGAGAAGGGCTGGTGCAAGAGGATCCCAGCACGATGATCATCCAAAGATGCGCGAGGGAGGAGCGGGAGGCAGGCACAAGGAAAGGAGGAGATCATCAAGAAGGACACAAAGTTTCCTGTGAATACCTGAGTGTTCGGCCGAATCACCCCGGATAGTCTGGCCTGCCTGAGAAGCGTCAAGATGGCAGCCAATCTGAAGGCCAAATCGGAAGCCACCCGGACCCTGGCCAGAAACTATGAAGTTTCTGACAGGACGGGAATGTCCGGCGCATTCCACTCGTAGTTTGTGGCCTAGCCAAAATGTCCGATGCATACCAGGCGGAATGTCTGGCCGCGACCAAATTTGGTCCGAGTTTGCTTGTATTAGTTTGAGTCAGACACATCTTTATTTTGGTTTTTGGTCGTCCCAGCCGCCCATATAAGCCCTGGGACGCCCCCATAGTTATCTTTAGACCATGTTTAAAGTAAACCCTAGATTTGTTGTGGTTTGTGCCCTCGCTAAAGCATTTGCATTGTCCGTAATTATTTGGCTAGGAGTCATCGATTGCAAAACACATGTCTTGTTAAGCCATTTGAAGGTGTATACATTTGTGCAACCATCATGTAGAGCACCTTTGTCAAATTACCATGGTCGACCAAGCAACACGTGGCAAACCGTCAGTGGTACTACATCACAGTCCATCGTGTCTTTGTAAGGACCAGTTGAAAATGTTACTGAGACGGTATGCTTGATATTCACGGACCCTTAGTAACTTAGCCATTGCACGTGGTAGGGGTGCTTGTGTGGATGGAGGGTGAGGTTGAGCTTCTCACACAACTCGGTGCTAGCAAGATTGTGGCAACTCCCTCCATCTATGATCACCTTGATAGATTTCCCATTGATGCCGACACGTGTATGGAAGATATTTGATCGTTGATCTTCATGGTGTTGTGCTTGAGTGGTCAAGATCCTTCTGAAGATAAGAGATGGACTTGCGTCATGTTCACACATAAGGAGTTCTTGGTCATCTTCCATGTGTTTCCTTGTCATTGCCTCTTTGACTCTAGCATCGAATTTTTCCTCACTCAAGTACTCTTCATCGCTATTTTCATGGATGAATAATACTTTCTTATTTCCACATTCAGCCGACTTGTGTCCTTTGCCTCCACACTTGTAGAATTCGTCACTGAATGACATGGCATCCTTTGTAAGCTTGCCACTTGGTTGCGGTTTTCCTTGAGGAAGTGTGGGCTTTAAGAAAGGCTTGGAGGTACTTGAGGAGCTTCCATTGAAGGTTGTTGGTGTAGCGGTTGAAGGTTGCTTGTAGGTGAAATACGTCCTGGGCTTTTGTACTTGATGTCCTCTTGCACTTGACACTCGACCTTTGTTCCGATGTGCACAAGCTCAACCATGTCGTTGTATTTTTGAAACTCGATGATGCGCTTGATTGGATGATTCAAGATGATGAGAAAACGTGCTCCTCGTGCTCTTCAATGTTGGCACGGATCATGTTGAGCTTCATTTTCTTGTAGTACTCTTCCACCGTCTTTGTCCCTTGACTAAGCGATTGAAGCTTGTTGAAGAGGTCACGCGTGTAGTGCGAAGGAACAAAGAGGGATCTCATATGATCCTTCATGTCATGCCAAGTTGTGATTGGAGCCTCTTCTCTTGCGTCACGAGCAACTTGACCTTGTTTCCACCAAAGGTTGACATAATCATCAAACTCAAGTGAGGCCATGTCTACCATTTTCTCATTTCTATTGCTGTGCATACGGAAGATTTTGTCGACCTTGAGCGCCCATGAGAGGTACTCTTTGGGATCATTGGAACCGGTGAATTTGGGCATCGTGAACTTGAGCTTGCCAAAGGTTTCTTCATCATTGCAATCATGGTAGCGGTTTTTGCCATGATATTGGCGTGCTTCATATTCCATGCAATCATTGTGATGAGCTTGGCGAACTTGTTGGTGCACTTGCAGTTGAGGAGCTGCATTTGGAGGTGGCGGAACTTGCTCTTGCTCTTGGCGTGGTTGTTGACAAAGTTGAGGTGCTTGGGCCTCATGACGATCATGAGGATGTGGAGCCTCTTGAGGTTGTTGTTGACAAAGAGGAGGCTCGTTCCTTGGTTGGTATTGCGAGTTAGGCACTTGGGCCTCACTGTGAAGATCATGGTCTTGATCCTCATGACGTGGTGGGCGTCGCTCTATATGAACCATTTTACGCTCCATGTCTTGATGTGGTGGAGGAGGCTCATCATGGTGACCATGGTGGCTGTGTTGACGTTCATGATGACGATGACGAAGATGAGGGTCTTGAAGAGCTTCACGTCGATGATGAGTTTGAGTCTCTGAGTTGGAGTCATCACTTGTTGAGTCAAGAATGTCTCGCGGACGATGGCAATGTAGTTGAGGTTGTAATCTAGGTTCCACTTGTGGTTGTGCTTGTTGGATCACTAGTGCCCTTGCGTGATGACGGTGTCCTTCTCGCCATACTTGGGGCCTTGAGGAGAAATCACCATCATAGTTTAATGTTGCGGCATGACGTGGGGAAGGTACATAGTGCGAAGAGCTTCCATCTTCAACCATGGGGGCGTCATTGCATCTTGGAACACTTGGATGATGGTCTTGACGAAGAGGAGAATGGTGACACAACGAGCTTGAAGGGCTTGATGCGCGTGAATGTGGTCTTGTCATTCTATCAATGAGGAGACGAAGCTTGTCATTTGTTTCAGCGATGGAGCGTTGGAGTGCTTCATTTTCATGGCCAAAGTTGTGACGCACTGCATGTATTTGTATTTCGAGGCCATTGATGCGTTTGTCGATGTTCTTGAACTTGGATTGAGTCTCGCCGAATTGTTCATCTTGTCACGTCTCAATCGCTTGGCAACGATCACAGAACTCATGTCGGATGATGTAGTGGCTTGCGCATGTCATGTACGACCCTTGTTCTTCTTCTTTTTAAGGTGGTTGGCTCGACTCACCGTGCCTATCCATCATGCAAAACACACAAGGATTGTATATGGAAGTGGAATATGGTGGTGTTAGTGTTTTACCTCACCTTGGGGATTGCACCAAACTAGAAACCACTGTGAGAACTATAAGCGTGCAAACTGAAATCGCAAAGAAACCTCACTCTAAAGAAAGAACTAACTCTCAAAACCTTTTGGTGGAAGGTTAGGGTGGTGGAAAACCAAACGAAACGATCCAAAGAAAAGGTTATTGTTAAAGGTGGTAGAGAACCGAAGATCAAAAGCAAAAAGGATACGATCTACAAGACACAAGGATACACACACTTGGAGACGGATGTGGTTAGCATGACTATGAGAATGAGCACATAATGTCCTAACGAATACTACGCTTGGGTGTCGTGCCAACGCAAAGAGAGACTCGTTCGGCAAAAGAGGATAAGCAATGGATTTGTGCACTTGCCTTGAACGCGCTCTTACTCTCTCTTTGCTTACAAGCTGGAGACTCTCTTTGTATTGGGAGACTGTATCTTTCTATTTTTCTTTTTCTTTTGCTTTTTCTTTTTCTCTTTTCTTTTTGATTCTTTTTATCCCTTTCTATACTACTATGTCAACTCTTGAATTTTCTTACGCACTCTCAGTTTCCAAGGACAAGTGCACAATGCTTAGGCAAATACAAGATGAGCTGCTCTCATAGGATAGATACACACAAGGAAGAAGGGTTAACAAGGTGGAGCAAGTTATACCTTCGGTATGGATGATGACTTGCTATCGGTGTTGGGGATGATGTTTGGGTGTCACGGTGTCGAGGAATGTGGTATGTGATGAATTGTAGAAGCTTGAAGTTAGTTGGGGTGACAAGCACACGAGGCACGGACAACACAAGAGGAAAAACAGACAAATTTGGGTCAAAAAGCCGTTTTGGCGGCCAAACCGGTGGAGCCGGAAATTTTGGCAGGAATTCCGGTTCGCTGGAAATTTCACCGGAATTTTCGGTGGCTAGATCGGCCCGCCGGTCCTGGAGCTAATTTGAGTTCATGATGAACTCCAAAAGTCCAATCGAGGAAAAATTTCAAAAAATTGTCCAAATTGGGCTGGGAAAAGGTTAGATCGGTACCGAAAGCAACAGATCTATGGAACAAAACCACAAAAAAGTACCAAATCCATAGATTGATCCGAAGGCAAGTTGGGGCTCTTTTGGGGGATTTTCAAAATTTTGATGGATAGAAGAAAAATTTGTGGGGGAATTCGTGAGCAACGAAGCTCTTGATACCAAAATGTTGAGGGCTAACCTCGAGGATGACCCGATCTTTCATGAATCCCTTGAAATCAAGGAGGGGGTGAGGGAGAGGATGAAATCCGTGGAATCAAGCACGAAGAACATGATGAACACACGCACACACGATACACACCTATAGCTCACGCCGGCGTGACCGGTCCAGCGCAATCCTTAGGATCGGCGTCGGGCGAAGATCTCTCTCTTCAATCGACATGGCTAGTGGGGAGTCCTGGTGAGATCTTGACATCTTGCAAAGGGGCTCCGATGCCAAGGCCTTGTACAACGAGGGAGGCACGATGCAAACTCCAACGAGGTGGGGGATAATTGGTGATCCTTTCTCAAGGAGAATGAGAATAGAAATTAGGGACATCCACAAGGGTGTCTTCTAATTTCAATTATCCAAGTCTGAGTAATACAAGGGGGTGTGGGGGATATATATAGGCAACCACTTAAATAGGGGTAGTTTGGGCATAAAAGGATAAAAACTGGTCAAAATAGTAATATTCTCGGGCATCAAACCCTTATTGACTTTGAGACTGGGGCGTTCCAGCGATAAGTCCGACGTGATCGGAATGTGCGCCGAAAATTCGGGTCGGCACCTGTTGTTCCGGTCAGCCACCAGAATGGCTTACATACGCGTGTTTCGGCATGCACCGGTTGATTCCGGTCAACACCGGAATTTCTGGTCCTGGTTCTGGTCCACTTGTTCGTGCGCCAGGAATTCTGGCGAGAATTCCGGTTCACCTGTCGTGCCGCTGGTTTGGTATGGAGCTTTGTCTTGTGATGGCTTGGCTCCTTCTCTTGGCATTTCTTCATGGGATTCATATCTAAGGATGCATAGGATATTGGCATGAAGTATCAAGACATCCAATGATGTGTCGAAATCACAAGAAACAAGGAGCGAATTCACCTTAGCTTGTATGAGTTTAGCTCATGCACGAGTCATAGGTCCACTGGGGGACTTATTGGTGTAGATGTAAAGGCGTCTGTAGGACGGGCTGCATCAAACTATACGAGATACATGGAAGCTCTCATGACAATACATGCTCATAATGGCATTATGGTTGCACACAAAACATCAAAAAGAGAAAATGTTCAACATTTTTGTTGCAACACACAAAGCATCAATATCCAATAACAACGAAACATGATTGTCACAAGGTGAAAGAATACCATTAACATGCTTGCAATCAAACCATAGGAAAGAGAAATTTATCAACATGAAAGACGCAAAGAATGCAAAAGGTATCAGAGCTGGTCTCGGTCTTGAACTCACTTTGGGGATGCTCTCTAGAGCTCTTTTTGTGAACTCGTGCTCAACCGAGGTTGACATTCTAGTGCGGGTACCTACACACATCAAACACAAAAGGAAGAACGTGTGTGCATTGTAGAGAAATACATCATCCATCAAGACATATCTCTTGTGCACATCACCATTAGTGTCTATTAAGTGTAATTTATGTGCAAGGTGAGTATGCAAGTGGGGAACATGCTTATCATGGCAATTACCAAAATCTCTAAAATTTGAGAAAGCTACGGGGACCATCTCAATAGACAACATATGATAATTATTTTTGCATGCAAGACAAGTGAAAGAAAATATTGCTAGCAACGGGATAAATTGTAAAACATCCGGGACAAAGCATGGTCCGAGGGGTACCGTTTTTAACATCATTGCAAGCAACATTGGAAAGAGCAATCGTTCAACAAAGTGCAAGGAATGATATCATCACTGTAATGTTTAGAGCATATCATGTCTATTGCAATATCATGACAATAAAAGGATTCCACATGGTCATCATAATGCATAGCAAAATCAACACATGGGAGTAAGAGTGAAACATATGTCATGCCACAAGTATCATCCATACCATGCAAATCATCAAAAATCATCATGTCCACTAGTAGAATCATGGCATCATTAGCACCTTATTTTTTACCTTGTTCCTACCTCTCATATGAACTGCGTGTTGTGGTAGCATTGGCCTCCATGTGGGTGACTTCTTCATCTTTATTTAGCCATGGCATCACATCATCTCCATGCACCATGTACATCTTATCGATAGGAGGCATCATCATCTCCAAGCTTGGCGCTTCTTGATCCATGGAACCTAGCACATCATGAGAAAACACACTAGAGGTAGAGGGTAAGTCGTTAGGAATAAAAATGGTCTCACGTGACCTATCAACTACGACTCTCTACTCACTCGGTGTATCACTTATGCCTCCAAATGGAAGCACTCAATCTAACGTATGGTGGAGTCACTCATCTCACTCTTGCTCTCACTCAAGTGGGCTAAATGGCTCTCATACTCACGTGTGATTGGTACCACATCATCACTCAAGCATATGGGGATAGGCTCGATCTGCTCAACTCCATGTGCCTCCTTTGGTGAAGGGAAAATCCCATGATCACCATTCTCAACTCTATCGCCTTCAAGGTTGGATGCCATAAGATGGTCATCACTTGCCTCCATGGTCAAAGGGAAAATCCCATGCAGAACCATTGTGTCGCCATCTTGTAGTAGTGGTGGAAGTAGGCTCATGTTGTTCTCGAGAGCGATGCTCGGATCGACTTCATGACATATTTGGCATTGTCTTCCTCCATCTTGATGTGTAGACTCTTGACTTGGCGCTTGCTCATCCTTTTCCATGGCCACCTTAGCTTGTGTAGACATCCTCTTGACGTACTCGTCTAACTTGGAAAAGTGCAGGTATTCGTCCTCCTCATCCATGAAGTTGCATGCGTCATCTAGGACGTCAAGTTTTTGATGCGGGCATCCCATTGATGATTGGCACGCCAGGACAACCTACGATATGTAATCATAAGTCTAAGATTGTGTCAAGTGTTGCAGCTATGTTTCTGAGTCCTAGTCCAAGTTAGGGTCGAGTTTGTGTGATCGGTTTAGGTCTGTCCAACTGCCTAGTTGCAGGACTCCTATATAAAGGAGTCGGACGCCTAGGGTTTAGAGATTTCGGAATTTTAGTCTAAAAACTACCGTGTTGTGTTTCTTGGTGAAGCATCCCTCCAGGGACGACGATGTCGTGTTATCTATCATACTAAGTGATCGCTGCGGAGGTTCTTGTGTTCATCAAGGATTATAGTGCTTTGGTTTGAGGCGTGGTGATCTTCTCCATGTTGCTTGTTGGATTCAATCCTCTTCTTTAGGTTGCGCTCATCGCATAATTGGGAGAATACCTATTTGGTTGACTTGCTGTGAAAGATTGGGACAACAATCATAGGATCATCGGCGTGATCCTTGTCATGTGGTATCAGATTACTGGGTTTATCACCATGAGTATTTTCTATTGATTAATCAGATTGGTTGGTGATTGTTCTTTAAGGCAGTTTCAGATCGGTGCTGATTGATCGGCTGGAATTGTGCTGAGGATTACCACCGATCTTTTGCTAGATTGGATCTGATTTGAGTCGGTGCCTGTAGCATCCCAATTGCCTAACAATTGCAATGATACTTGCCTAGTCTATATAGTGCTACTTCCTACATGGCATTTACTGCATCATCATTATATCATGCTCATGTCACCATGCCACCTTGCATTCGAGCATCATATAAAACACCTTTTAATTTTGTTCTTCTCTCATATGCATTTGTATATTTTAATTGTATATGCCTCTTGTTATCTTGTAGTTCTCTTGATATATTTCTTAATGCCCAAATTGAGTTGGGGGCATATCTCTTCAACTCCATTCTTTTCTATCTATTAACATGACATACCTATCGTCCTTATATTCTAACATACCTATATATGTGGGCTTTTATTTTTGATGTTGGCATTTTAATCATGCCCATTTATATATTGTGTGGATCCATATCAATATTCCACTTGCCATATGAGTATGTAGATGGTTTGAGCCAAGCCATTCAATCATATACCATATGTTCTTCCCCTCTCTTATATCTTGTTTTCCTTCAAGCAATGGATTTTGTGATCTTTAGTGGCTATGCATGAGTTCATTGTGTTTTTACAAAATAAATGTGCCTCACATGCAATAATGATCACATTACATGGCCCATGAAACATAATCCACTCCAACTCTTTTGTTCTTATTCTATTCGAATTTGTACAAGTTTGATATTTGAATTCCTTTGGGAGGTTTCTTTTGGCGAGTTTTAAAAATAAACAAAACAAATGAAAAGAAGTGAATAAAACCTAAACTAACCCACTCCAACTCCCTAACCATCTACCTAACCTTTTTCCTTCTAGATGAACCCTAATTACCTAGCTAAACTCTAACCCCACCCCACCATCTACCTCCTAACCATGGCCACCACCCCATCTTCCATCTCACCATCTATCTACCAAGTGTGTGTGTATGTGCCTTATGCATGTGCTATGCGTGTGCATGGGCGAAACCAAGTGCATGTGCACCATTCCTTTACCCCTCTTCCTTGGGCTAGAAAGAGGCCACTTTTCTCTCTCCTTTTTCTTGCCAAGAAAGATGGTCACCACGACCTGGCCTCCCTCCTCCTTTGGTCCCCCTCCCTTTTCCTCTTCAAGCAAAGCAACAAGAAGAAAGAGAGATAGAGACCAAACCATCCTGGACCACCTACCTCCTCATGTTTTGAGCAATCTAACCCATGTGATGCCTCAACCACCTCCAGCGTGGCCTCCTTATCTCTTCTAGCTCGAGATCCAGATCTCTAGAAGCCCCAACCTCCTTATTCTATTCTATTTTGTAAAAGTTTGATATTTGAATTCTTTTGGGAGGTTTCTTTTGGCTTGTTTTAAAAATAAACAAAACAAATGAAAAGAAGTGAATAAAACCTGAACTAACCCACTCCAACTCCCTAAACATCTACCTAACCTTTTTCCTTCTAGCTGAACCCTAATTACCTAGCTAGACTCTAACCCCACCCCACCATCTACCTCCTAACCATGGACACCACCCCATCTTCCATCTCACCATTTATCTCCCAAGTGTGTGTATGTTCCTTATGCATGTGCTATGCGTGTGCATGGGAGAAACCAAGTGCATGTGCACCATTCCTTTCCCCCTCTTCCTTGGGCTAGAAAGAGGCCGCTTTTCTCTCTCCTTTTTCTTGCCAAGAAATATGGTAACCATGACCTAGCCTCCCTCCTCCTCTGGCCCCCCTCCCTTTTCCTCTTCAAGCAAAGCAACAAGAAGAAAAAGAGATAGAGAGCAAACCATCCTAGACCACCTACCTCCTCATGTTTTGAGCAATCTAACCCATGTGATGCCTCAACCACCTCCACCATGGCCTGCTTATCTTTTCTAGCTCGAGATCCACATCTCTAGAAGCCCCAACCCCTCTCTTCTTCCTCCCTCTCCTCTCCCTCGATAGCCATGGCTACCTTCATGTGTTCCCCAAAACCCTAGATCCTAGCCTCCTGATCCTCGTTGTTCCGGTGCTTCCCTAGCAAGGCCAGCAGTACCTGGAGCTCCCTCATCATCCTCCACAACTCCCTAGGCTAGCCTCAACATAGGACCTCGCAGGAGGAGCACCAGACGCCGTCGTGTCCGAGCTGCACCTACCGCCAAGCCCCACCACCGATCTCCTTCACCTCGTGCTCTAGCACCGTGTACACGTGCCTCTAGTGACAAAGTCCACCCCTAGACAACCCCTTCTTCCTTTGGCTCGCAGTACCGCTGCCGCACTCCGTCGAGCGCTCTGCACACCCTGCTACACCCACCGCTGGCGGCAACAACATGCTTGACCGCCCAGTTTTGGCCTCCTGTTCCTTGAGTCCTAGCGACCGCCATTGTCCACCTCTTGTTGTGTTTTCTGTGCTCAGTTGTGTTCCTATCTGTCCTTGTTCAAACGAGCCCGACCTTCCTCGATTTATCGTAGAATCATGCTTGTGGTCCTTCGTGAAAGATTGCATCAGTGCACAACATCTCTGTCGAATTCCATTCAGTGACAGCAGCAGCTCGATCTTCTCGCAGGTCCTCTATTCCCCTATTTTTCTCGGTGCACAGATTCCTCTTCTGTCAAACCCTACAACACGAATTCTATTCTCCAAGCATCAGGCTATCCGCAGGATGAAACACCGATCAAATCGAAGAACCATAGCAAGATAAACCATGCCGCGAAGGTCAGCCAAAAATCTGTTTTCTGTAAACATTCTAGAAACTACCTTTAACCGCTCTTTTCCTCACAAGTTTCCAACGCCCTCGCTGAATATTGGACGTTAAATCCTTGATAAAACCTGTAGCCCTACAAATCCTCTACTTCCATAGACAAATGTCTCATCAAACGTAGGTCAAATATGATCAAAATCTTCTTCCAAAGTTTGGCATATTTCACCAAAACTCTATCCTAAAAAAATCAGTAGACCCATCAGTTTAGAACATTTTGTAGAAAACCCCTCATATTCTATTCATCCCACCCGTGGTCCCTCTCTCTACTGCGTAGATGGGCGAGCCCGTTTCCCTATTCGTCACTGGGCCGCGACATTAATCCTTACCACGACCCAAGATCCATCTAGAGGTCCACTTCTTATATCCTTTTCTTTTTGTAATGCAATTCTATTAATAACCCAATTAACTAAACAAATTCAAAATTTTGTTTCTGTTTGGAATTTGGAAACATTTCCAAAATGAAAAGTGAATAGTTTTAAAAGGTGAATTCAAATCCATAATCAGTAAATTTCAGAATTGCCCCTAACTATTACAACTAATGAAAATTTTGCCCTTTCATACAAAATGCATTTATTATATCTTTTAATCCCTATTTCCAAATAATACAAGTAATATATGTTTTTGAAGCAGAAATATGCCAGGAATTCAAATATGCCATCCAAAATAATTTTTGAGCAATTTAAAATTTTGAAATTATTTAAATGGCAATAAATGCCTTTTCTTAATAAATTCATAACTTTAAATCCGTTATTCCAAATTTGACAAATAATATGTCTAAATCGACCAGCACGACGAGCCCGTTCTGATTATGCATTCATGATATGAATTGAAGCATGAATCCTATAAATTTTAAATACTCAGAACTGTTTATAGGAGCAAAACATGCTTAAATAATTAAATAAAGTGCTTTATTATTGTTTCCACACCTCACCCATGCCATGCTATGTTACACCATGAAATTTTGCATAATTCCATTATGGCATACCTTGTTTACTTGTTGAATATGATTTATATGATTGTGCAATGTATTTATTTTGGCCCTTGTGTGTTTGGGTTTTAATCGGATAAACACCGAGCAAGAAGAATATTAGGAGCCTCAGGACTATTGCCCAGATCCTTCCTATTTTGCAACTGAACTGACATGCAAGCAATTTCCCATGCTTGCATACATATAGCACCTATGCATCTATCTTATTCTTGCATCATTGAGTCACGATTGCATTAAATTGAATCTCAAGTATTGCATAACCTTTACTTTTAAACTCCACCGAAACTTATCCTCAATCCTATGAGCCCTTACTACGGGAGTTGTTCCAGCCATGCGAGTCGTAGAACTGCATGTGTAGGATTTGTGCGAGTTTTGGATAACGGAGTACCTAAACAATTTAAACTGTGTAGTGAAGGGATAACTAAAGAAAGAGGCACCGGTGGGCAATAGCTGTTATTTGGTTCTTCTACGCTCACTTGTGTCCCATATGACCCCGAGTACTTGATTCCTATTCATTGACTATTCGTACTATCCACATTCGGGACACTCTATGGATCCCTCTTTGCCAGAGCTTGATTCACATATTATTTCTTGGGGCCAGAAACTAGTTTGCGACTTTATTACTATCCTTTACTTATGTCATGCTTTACTGCTTTATTTACGATTGCACGTGAAATACCTGTACTGTTTTGGAATGCAGAGTGTTTTCATGGTATCGATAAGCCAAGTCACACTTTTGGCTTCCCAATCATTTATAGCCATTGACACAAACCCTTGGTCCGTCTCTGGTAGCTTAGTAGGGTGGCCCCCTAAAATAATTTATGAATGCATTATAGTGAGGCCTCGTTGCTTTTTATTTGGTTCTTCCCAAGGTTGATCATGTGTGTGTTGCTATTTATGCACCCCTTCAGGGTAAATCTTTCTGAAAGCTGTGTCTGCAGTTATGGACGACTTGGACCACGGTTTCTCGATCATAGAGAAGCATAACTAAAGTACCACCTTTAATTTGACTAAGACATGACTATAAAATATTGCAACACTCATGGAATGGTTAATAAAGATGCTAACAAATGGGATGTTCTTCCACCTTCCCGTCGGTAAGCGAGAAGGAGGGTGAGTGATTGTCGTGGTATTGCTGACGAGTACGCCATGGAAGGGTCCTCACAGTGCGTGTTTAGAGACGTGGGTTAAGGCGGAGAGTTGGTGGGTACGAGGTAATACAGCTTACCCAGGTTCAAGTCCCACGACGGTGGCGAAAGTCTACTCCTGATATAAATCACTATAATGGCAATACATTGAGTTATAGAGATCTGTTCGATGTGCGAGGTGTTGTATGTTGTACATTATGAATCATGCCCAAAAGGCTCCCACTGGTCCGGTTTATAAAGGCACCAGAACTTAGAGTTATAGGGAAAGGACCTTGCCAGACAAGTTACAAAGTCCTACACTAATACTAACTAGTCTCCGTGTCTTGTACTCCAAGGGTCCAAGTACGTCGAGGAATCCTGCGTAGCCTTCCTTTATCCGGCATGGGCCTCCCTTCTGGATCCGTCTAACTAGGCCACCCAATAAGCCATAGGCCTTGCTACCAACAGTGGGCCACCCGGGTTAGCCGGATTAGAGACATGCTATGAGGACACCCATTTAGCATAACCCCAATAGTAGCCCCCGGAGGACTTTGAGATCTTGCGTCGTCTTACTCATTGATCTTGAATGCTCCGTCTATGTGATGCTAGCAATCTGTCAAGCAACATCTCGAAGGTCTCCCAAAGAACCCTGCAATCCTCTCCGGCTTCACAATGTAGCCGAATATTACTTGAGTCTTCATTTCCAGAGCCGGACAACATCCATCTTCGATGGAATCTTCAGACACGACCTCTTGTAACACCCTCGAATCAGCCCTATGAAAGTTTTAGCGATTTTCGCCAAACCCGCATAGAAGCGATTCAAAGATGCCCACTAGGCACTTGCGTGCGGGTGGAAAACGAAGTAATATCATTACACAATAGTCCACGATGGAACCCACAGAACATATATATACAACAACGACTCCATGAGTCAAGAATAGAGATATACAATACAAAGACCCAAATCACCTTGAAAATGATACAACATCCGAGTACGGATAAGATGCAAATAAGAGCCCTAAAGAATAATCAATAGCGTCCATAACCCTGCCCATGCCAAGCCAGAAGGGTAACCTTGCTAACAACGTCAATCTCAAACATGCTAAAACAAAAGGTGCGCTGACAAAGGGCAAAGGAAAAAGAGAGCGGTCAGTACTGAGGCGAGTACACAGCGAGTCTAGAATTCGGCGGCTCTCGCCTACATAGGTATGGTGGACTTAAGCGGCAGCGAAGCATGCACTAAACAACCTATAGGGACTCGATACAACTGTTGGCTATTAGAGAGGGATAAGAAAGACCTATTTTAAAATCACCTGATACTAACACCAAACATACCCATCCTTGTATTTCCCCCTCAAGACCAAATGAGGAAGTCATTCCGAGGAAGCTCACAGAGTTGTTAGTTTTATTCATTCTTTCCATGGTGGTTATCCATCTTACTAGTCATATCATATACAAGTCAAATTATAATAGCAATCCTTTAGTTATAGTTGGCTATGATCGAGAAACTATGCTCCAACTCGTCCATAACCATGGACATGGCTTTTCGAAAAGATTTAACCCTGCAGGGGTGCACCAAAGTATCCACACGCACTTCAATCCTTATTGTCAGATCCGAATATGAGCAAGATCCTGAACATACACCCAATGGTATGCGACGGGGCCTCAGACACGACGTTTCCTAGACCCAAAGAAAGTACATGGGAGCCACCCCACTAAGCTACCCGCAACAAAGTCGGTCGGCTCCGAGATAGACCCAGGGTTTGTGCCAATGGCTATAAACAACTAGGAACCCGAAAGTGTGACTGGGCTTATCGATACCGCAAAAACATCCCACAATTCCTAAATAGTACATGTGCTCCACGCACAATCGTAATTAAAGCAGTAAAACATGGCATAAGTACCTGATATTAATAAAGCCCCAAACTACTTTGTGGTCCCCATCATGGTACTTTGAAATCTGGTAGTAAGCCGATGGGCTACCCACACACCCACCTGTGGTTAGCGCGCTCGATCTCAGAACAGGTGTCAAAAACTCGGGTCATAGGTGGACACAAGTGGGCGGTTAAAAACCAAATATTGACTATTATTCACCGGTGCCTCTGCATTATATCTATTTCCAACATTTTTGTTAACAAATTATAATGAAAGTCATGATCATCTCCACCATTAAACATCTCCACCATTAAGCACGTACCAACTTTCCATCAATGTGGAACGACAACGACGCGAAGAAGCACCTGAGCAAGCAACTACAACTTGCAAGGCCGACTGTCTATCAAACAATAGGCAATAGAATGTGTCCAAGGCAATATAGAGGCTGAAAAGATTATAAATGCTACACGGAAACTAAAGAATCGCAACACGGCTGGCAATAGATCAACAAGAAGGAAGTAAAGACTAGAAATGTAAAATAGGTAGAAAGGGGGAGATTCACTACAAGAAATGTGTTGATATATGACCTTTTGTAAGTGCCCCTTGATGAAATCATTATATATCTATGATGATTTTATAGTAAGCAGTTTGGAGACGCCAAAATCATGCATAATTACGACGATTTGGTCAAAATCATCGTAATATTCTTATATAAATCGTCATAACCTCGCTCTAGTGCTAGACAGGAACGAGCGAAGCAAGGAGAGCCATTGGATGGGAGGAGAATGAACGGGGGAGATTGGTATCCAAGGCAGTTGGCGCGGATCGATGACCTGGAGTCTAGGGTTTCCTGGCCGGCCACGAGACGACACCCCCAAGCCTAGACCCCCACCGCCAGCTCCTTCGTCTCATCATCTCCCATCCCATCTCAGCGCCGCCTCCTCCCTTCCCGATCTCTTCCTATCCCGGTGCCAGGTCCCACCGCATCTCCCTCAAATCCTCTACCCCGAGCCAAATCCGTCGCCAGCCCCCTCCATCCCTTCTCCACTAGCCCCGAATTCCCACAAATTTCCATCAATCTCGTCTTCTATTTCCTTGCCGAAGACTCACAGCCCGCCATGGCCGCCACCGGCAACTGCGGCCTTCATCGACGATCTAGCTGCCAAGATCTACACCTAGGCCAGGTGACCCTCGGCGGCGACGCCTCTCGCTCTCAGCCTTCCGAAATTTTGATACTCTCTGGCGAAGTGAGGGTTTGAACTTTCGGGGAGTGTTCGAGCTATTCTTTCGGCCGTACCTCCAGCGGACAAGATGATGCTGGTGGTTGAGGAGTTCGGCATCTCACCCCTAGCGCGGTGGCTCAGCAGCGGAGGGCGCAGCCGTCGTGGGTGGCTGCGACATGGACCTGGCCCTGCTCGTCAGTGACTTCCTAGAGGGCGGGAGTGGGGACTCGCGAGGGAGCAGCAATAGTGAGTCAGGGCTCTCCGACCTCGCACATCTCACGGATAAGATCTTGGTATGTTTCTTCGTTCCCTATCACTATTCCTCCTCTTGTCAGCTCGTGTGGAATTGTTTGGCCTGTGGGTATGGCTTGAAATTATGTTAATTAGGTAGGTGGACGATGCTTGAATATAAAGGTACTCCCTCTAACCCATATTAGTTGACTTATCCTTATCTAGACACATTTTAGTGCTCCCTCCGACCCATATTAGTTGATTCAGATTTGTCTTGATATGGATGTATCTAGACACATTTTAGCTTTAGATACATCTGTATTTAGATAAATCCAAGTCAACTAATATGAGTCGGAGGGAGTATTAGATACATCCCTATCTGACAAATACAAGTCAACTAATATGGGTCAGAGGGAGTACAATTAGTGCCTCTAAATTTGTCGTGCGGTTGGAATCGTTTCTGAACATTAGGTTGCCAGCTCAATTGAAATGTTTGTTTTGCGAGCATGGTTTGGCATTGCGTTAATTAGGTGGGTTACGGGAAGGAAATGAGATTTAGTATGACTTTTGAAACTATGGCACGGTTGGAACTTCTTAGAAATTATATAGCAGCTGCTCTGTTCATCTGAACCGCTGCTAGGCCAGTTGTTGGTGTGAAACCTGCATTGCAGGATATATTGTGTAGTGCAGGTCTTGGTGGTACTATGAGCTTTATTGGGTGTTAGAAGATGTACAGTTACTGTGACATGTTCACTTTCTCCTTCTAATTTCAACTCTGGAGCTTGATATTTTCTTGCTGATTCGGAGTAGGTCTTGTCCGGGGAGCTGAAGGGGACATGCTGTTTGTTGTCGTCTAGCCCGGTCTCGAGCTCCAGGAAGTGTCCTCGTCAAGCACGACCAGCACGCAAATAAGGGGTCCTTTATTTTTGCACCCTTGTTCTTTGTTCCAAGTGTTTGCATTCCGTACCGCATGTATGTTGTTGCCAAAGTGATACTGGTAGTAGGTTAGGGGATACTTGGACATAAATTTGCCAAAGCCAAAACGGGTGCATACACTAGTACTCTCTGCACAACGCAGAGGCACCACTTGTCTATCCTAAACAAGCACCTAATCAATCGTCCTAAGAAGCTCCCACTTCTCTTGGTTATATTTTGTATCAATATCCTGTTCATTTCTCATCATCAGATATGGACTGTAGTACGTTTGCAGTCTTTAATTTAGTTTTGAATTGACACTTAATTTGTTCTCATGTTTTTCAAATGTATTTTAAGATCCCTACCAAATTATCTCATAACTGTAGTAGAAGTTGGTCATATCTGATTTATTAATGCAATGTCAAGTCATCTATTTCTTAAACTAGTACACATGCTGATGGATAAGTCTCTGTCCTATGGTCTTTGTGGGACAGCACACATGGTCCTTGTGTCAAGGACTAGCAGTTAGAGATAGAGCATCAAGGACTGGTTGTTAGATAGAGCATCCTTGACTGCTGCCTTTAGACTAGCATCTTAGACTAGCATCTAGCATATTCTTGGCTGGTTAGCAGCCTATAAGTATGTATCCCCAACCCCTCAGGTTGGTATGGCATTTGTGTGAGTTTGTGTGAGAAATAGAAACCAGAAAATTGCCCCAACTCCTTGTGTCATCCTCTCCCTCGATGAGAGTTAGAATTCAGCGACTAATAAGTGGTATCAGAGCCAAGTTAGTTTGTAGCCTGAGCATCTCCTGCTCATCTCCTTCCCCGGCAGTAGCAGCAGCTCGTCGGTTGCAGCCCCCTCTCCACCCAGCAGCTCCCCAGCGGCGAGCCATGTCCGCAAGGCACTCTCAGCACTCGGTAACCTCGAGCACGCGGCGTCGGCAGGAGGCCGAGCTCGCCGTGGCAGCAACCGCCGCGGCGGCAGCAAGGGCGTCGAGGCTGGCAGCAGCCAGAGCGGAAGTGGAAGCAGCAGCAGCGGAGGATGCAGCACGTGAGGCAGCGGCGGAGGTCCAGGCTCTACGCGGCAGCATCAGCGGCTCCGTTTCAGGCGACGGCAGCGTCGACGGAAACCACGACGCAGCCGGCGAGCGGACAGCGCGGTGGGCCGCCGAGCATCCCCAAGCGCACAGCGGTGGCGCTCCCAGAGGAGGCATGCACGGCGGTGGCGCTCCCGGAGGAGGCACGCACGACGGTGGCGCTCCCGGAGGAGGCGCGTGCGGCGACGGCGGCCGAAACGACCAAGACCGCGGCCTCCATGAGGTCCGGACTGTGGTCAGGGACGTTGGTCCCGGTGTTGGGTGGCCTACCCTCACCAAAACCAACTACGTCGAGTGGGCCGCGGTCATGAAGGTCCGGCTCCAAGTGCGGCACATGTGGGAGGCAGTCCAGGATGCCAACGTCGATCACCATGAAGATCGACGGGCGCTGGACGCCCTCCTCGCTGCAGTCCCGCCCGAGATGCAGTTCTCGCTTTCCAACAAGCGGACTGCCAAGGAGGCTTGGGACGCCATCGCTGCGGCACGCATAGGCAGCGACCGCGCCCGCAAGTCCACACTGCAAGTACTTCGCAAGGAGTGGGAGAACCTGGCCTTCAAGCCAGGTGAGGACGTTGATGACTTTGCTCTCCGTCTCAACACTCTGTTGCAGAAGATGGTGCAGTTCGGCGAGGACACCTACAACGAGGAGAAAGCTGTCGAGAAGCTTTTTCGCTGCGTTCCCGAGAAGTACAGGCAGATGGCTCGCTCGATCGAGTCTCTGCTGGACCTCTCCACGATGTCGATCGAGGAGGCGATAGGTCGCCTCAAGGTCGTCGACTCTGACGAGCCACAGCCTCAGTCAGGGTCCATCACCACTGGCGGGAAGCTACTTCTCACTCGGGAGCAGTGGGATGCCTGCCAAGGTGATAGGAAGAAGGGGGAGCCTTCTTCCACGACAGGCGGCCGCAAGCGCGGCAAGCCTCGCAAGGCGCGCAAAGACGCCCAGGGCGGCGCCGCCGGCAAGCAGAAGCCGGCACGAGACGACAGCTGCCGCAACTGCGGCCAGCTTGGCCATTGGGCCAAGGACTGTCGACAGCCACGACGCGGCCAGGCCAACTTCGCACGGGCGGAGGAGGAGCCGGCTCTGTTCATGGCACATGCAAGCATCGAGCTAACTCCAGCGGCACCAGCCGCGGCGGCTCTCCTCCACCTTGACGAGCCAAAGGCACATGCCCTCCTCGGCGATGGCTCCGGCGGCGACAGGACTGACAGGTGGTGCCTAGACACTGGAGCTACCCATCACATGACTGGTCGACGGGAGTTCTTCGCCGAGCTCGACCCCAGCGTGCGAGGCTCCGTCAAGTTTGGGGATGCCTCCGCCGTGGAGATTAAGGGCGTCGGCTCCATCATCTTCACCGCCAAGACTGGAGAGCGCCGGCTGCTCACCAGTGTCTACTACATTCCCGCGTTGAGGAACTCCATCATCAGCTTGGGACAGCTGGATGAGAACGGCTCGAGCGTGCTGATCAAGCATGGGATCCTACGCATCTGGGATCGCCATGGTCGCCTTCTTGCCAAGGTAACTAGAGGTGCGAATCGACTCTACGTCCTCAACGTGCAGGTGGCACAACCCCTCTGTCTCGCCGCCCGTCGGGACGACGAGGCGTGGCAGTGGCACGAGCGCTTCGGGCACCTTCACTTCGAGGCTCTGAAGCGGCTCAGTACCATGGAGATGGTGCGAGGCCTACCGTGCCTTGACCATGTGCAGCAGTTCTGCGACGTCTGTGTGATGACGAAGCATAGGCGGACCCCTTTTCCCCAGAGGGCGAGCTTCCGAGCCAAGGAGAGGCTCGAGCTCGTGCACGGGGACTTGTGTGGCCCGGTGACACCGGCCACACCGGGAGGACGACGCTACTTCTTGCTGCTCGTCGACGACCTCTCCCGCTACATGTGGGTGATGGTCCTCGGCAGCAAGGGAGAGGCTGCGGACGCCATCAGGCGCGTGCAGGCTGTTGCAGAGGCGGAGTGCGGTCGCAAGCTGCGCGTGCTGCGCACCGACAACGGCGGCGAATTCACAGCGGCTGAATTCGCGTCGTACTGCGCTGATGAGGGCATTCAGCGTCACCACTCCGCGCCGTACAGTCCACAGCAGAACGGCGTCGTCGAGCGGCGCAACCAGATGGTTGTGGGGATGGCCCGGTCCCTCCTCAAGCAGAGAGGGATGCCGGCTGTCTTCTGGGGAGAGGCAGTGGTGACGGCCGTCTACATCCTCAACCGCTCGCCCACCAAGGCGCTCGACGGCAGGACGCCGTACGAGGCTTGGCATGGGCGCAAGCCGGCGGTCTCCCACTTGCGGGTCTTCGGCTGCCTCGCGTTCGCCAAGGAGCTTGGCCACATCGGCAAGCTCGACGACAGGAGCATTCCGGGAGTGTTCATCGGCTACGCGGAGGGCTCGAAGGCCTACCGCATCCTCGACCCGAAGACACAGCGTGTGCGCACGGCGCGAGACATTGTGTTCAACGAAGGGCGAGGATGGGCGTGGCACAAGGTGGTGGATGACGACTCGACTCCGACGTATGACGACTTCATTGTCGAGCACGTCCACTTCGAGGGAGCTGGGGGAGTAGGTAGCTCTTCTTCGCCCAGCATGCCTACCTCAGCCCCCGAGTCTTCATCGACCCCGGCAGCACCACGCTCTCCGACCACGACTTCAGCTGCGACGAGTCCTTCGTCGACTCCAGCACAGCCGGCGACGCCTCGTGCTCCAGCACCGACAGCCACCCCTCCGGGGACGTCTACTCCACCACCAGCTCACACCGAGCACAGCCCGGTGGAGTTCGCTTCCCCGCTCCCTCACGACGAGGAGCGCATCGACGCGTACTACGACGGCGAGCCGCTGCGGTACCGCACGATGGAGAACCTTCTCGGCGACCAGCCGGTGCCGGGACTGGTGCCACACGACCTGGAGGCGTAGTTGCACCTTGCGTGTGATGAAGGCGAGCCTCGGTCTTTTGCAGAGGCCGAGAGAGACGCGGCATGGCGCGCCGCGATGCAGCTGGAGATGGATGCGGTTGAGCAGAACCGCACTTGGGAGCTTGCTGACCTCCCTCATGGTCACCACGCGATCACCCTTAAGTGGGTGTTCAAGCTGAAGAGGGATGAAGCTGGCGCCATCGTCAAGCACAAGGCTCGTTTGGTGGCACGAGGTTTCGTGCAACAGGAGGGGGTCGACTTCGACGACGCCTTCGCTCCCGTGGCACGGATGGAGTCCGTGCGACTCCTCCTTGCGCTGGCTGCCCAGGAGGGCTGGCGTGTCCATCACATGGATGTCAAGTCGGCGTTCCTTAACGGTGACTTGAAGGAGGAGGTCTACGTGCACCAGCCGCCGGGATTTGCGATCCCCGGCAAGGAGGGCAAGGTGCTCCGCCTGCGCAAGGCTCTTTACGGCTTACGGCAGGCACTGAGGGCGTGGAATGCCAAGTTGGATTCCACGCTAAAGGGGATGGGCTTCGAGCAAAGCCCGCACGAGGCAGCCGTCTACCGGCGGGGCAATGGAGGAAATGCCCTGCTAGTGGGCGTCTACGTCGATGACTTGGTGATCACCGGCACCAAGGATGCGGAGGTGGCGACGTTCAAGGAAGAGATGAAGGCCACCTTCCAGATGAGTGACTTGGGGCCCCTCTCCTTCTACCTGGGAATCGAGGTGTACCAGGACGACTCCGGGATCATGCTTCGACAGACCGCCTACGCCAAGCGCATCGTTGAGCTAGCTGGGCTCACCGACTGCAACCCAGCCCTCACTCCGATGGAGGAGAGGCTGAAGCTCAGCCGCGACAGCACGACGGAGGAGGTGGACGCTACGCAGTACCGACGTCTTGTGGGGAGCCTTCGCTACCTCGCCCACACACGGCCGGACTTGGCATTCTCCGTCGGCTACGTTAGTCGGTTCATGCAGCGACCGACGACGGAGCACCAGCAGGCCGTGAAGAGGATCGTCCGCTACATTGCGGGGACTCTCGACCACGGTCTCTACTACCCTAGGTGCCCTGGGGCGGCACACTTCGTCGGGTACAGCGACAACGACCACGCCAGCGACATCGACACCAGCAAGAGCACAAGCGGGATCCTCTTCTTCCTCGGCAAGTGCCTTGTGAGCTGGCAGTCAGTCAAGCAGCAGGTGGTGGCCATGTCTAGCTGCGAGGCCGAGTACATAGCGGCCTCCACCGCTTCCACTCAGGCGCTCTGGCTCGCTCGACTGCTTGGTGATCTCCTCGGTCGAGACAGTAGAGCGGTGGAGCTCAGGGTGGACAGCAAGTCCGCTCTGGCCCTGGCGAGGAACCCCGTGTTCCACGAGCGGAGCAAACACATCCGGGTGAGGTACCACTTCATCCGAAGCTGTTTGCATGACGGGAGCATCACGGTGAGCTACATCAACACCAAGGATCAGCTTGCAGATCTGCTCACCAAGCCTCTTGGGCGGATCGCGTTCGTCGGACTCTGCTCCAGGATTGGGATGGTCCAGCCTTCCCACAAGACGACGCACAAGACTTAGGGGGAGAATGATGGATAAGTCTCTGTCCTATGGTCTTTGTGGGACAGCACACATGGTCCCTGTGTCAAGGACTAGCAGTTAGAGATAGAGCATCAAGGACTGGTTGTTAGATAGAGCATCCTTGACTGCTGCCTTTAGACTAGCATCTTAGACTAGCATCTAGCATATTCTTGGCTGGTTAGCAGCCTATAAGTATGTATCCCCAACCCCTCAGGTTGGTATGGCATTTGTGTGAGTTTGTGTGAGAAATAGAAACCAGAAAATTGCCCCAACTCCTTGTGTCATCCTCTCCCTCGATGAGAGTTAGAATTCAGCGACTAACACATGCACCCTTGAGTGCTGGTTAATATGCTCCATGTTCAGTCATACGACTAGAACTAGAACTGACTAGAACTGGATATTTGTGTCGAGTTGCTCCATGTTCTGTCATTTATCAATTTTAAAGTCTGATATTTTGAAACTATAGTCCAAATCATTCTGTAATGTGCTACTTACAATGAAGCAAGGAACACTCTTACTATTTCGATGTTGCTATAATATAAGAACTTTGGTGATCTCTTTCTGCCATGTTTCCTTGTCTCACATTTTCCAAAAACTTTGGAATTCTAGTTGCAGTACAAGGAGAGCTGGGAGAGCTAGAAGAGCCAGTGCTACTGCTTCTGTATCACACGACTTGGAGAAATAGTTAGGATTAATCATGAATAGGATTAATCAGCATAATCATTTGAACTTTTTAAAACTTGTATAGTTTATTGTCTCTCAAATATTGCCTATATTTAGACCTTTGTTACTTTCATATCAGTACCATATTGTGTCGTATCTAATTTGTATCTCCAAGTAGCATCACTTCAATTCTTTTTGCCCGATATCTTTGTTACTTTCACTGGTTTAATAAATAGGCCACGCCTTCTATATACTCCCTCCGGTCCATATTAATGACCTTAACTTTGTCTAGATTCGTATGTATCTAGTTAAAAATTTAGAATAGATACATACAAATCTAGACAAAGTTGATGCCCTTAATATGGAAGCGAGGAAGTATAATTTTGCCAGGTAATCTGGGTGTTCAATTCCTTTACAGTAATTTGGTTCACCTTTTATACTTGTGGACGGCATGATTACCTCCATTTCGGTCAAAATCCCTATTACTTCTCTAGAAGCTTTATAGAGATCATGAGCCGTGGCTGCAACGTCGATTGATTCTGCGAAGTGATACTTGTAATGTTGTGCTATATGTGGTGGTTTACACTTTGAGCTGACCTGCAGGTACCCCGAGAGGGATTCAGGAATTTCTGGGCCAGCAGATATACTTCATCGACACTCTGACCATAACCGAAAGTTGCAAGAACTACAGGCTCAAGATATACTTCTGTGCAGGTCCTCCACTACTTCCTCGGGCACTACAAGGCCTTCCACAACATGGTCACCGGCGAGCACGACCAGGACGCCAAGAGCCTCTACCAAACCTACAAGCAGTACCCCAGGCATGATGGCACCGTGTCCCTCGACGCTCTCAGGATGCGCTCCATCTCCATCACCCTCCTCTACTCGGACCAAATTAGGTACTACCACTACTGCTCCATCTTGCTCTTGATCGATCCTGAAGCATGGTTGGTGTTTATGTTCGTAGGGCCATCTCTCTATCCCCATTGTTCGTAGCAGAAACCTCATTAGGTTATTGTGAAAGTTATAGGTAGCTGTACCAGGGACTCATTGTTAGAGTACGTCATGGGCCTGGGCTGGCAGTATAGCCCATTAGTCTTAGGGTTAATTAGAGATAAGGGTCACCTGCTTAGGGGTCAAGTCAGCCTTGCTTGGGAGTCAAGTAAACCTCTCTATATAAGGAGAGGATGTATCAATCTAATCAAGCAAGAATTAAGAAGGAAATCCCTTCCCTCTTACCACTGGCCAGTGTTAGAGTACGTCTTGGTCCTGGGCTGGTAGTATAGCCCATTAGTCTTAGGGTTAATTAGAGATAAGGGTCACTTGCTTAGGGGTCAAGTAAGCCTTCCTTGGGAGTGAATTAAACCTCTATATAAGGAGATGAGATGTATCAATCTAATCAAGCAAAAATTAAGAAGGAAATTCCTTCCCTCTTGCCACAGGTCGTGGGCAAGGCCCCCGACCGGCCCTCTTGCGCCATCCCCTCTAGCACCACTATAACATTTGGTATCAGCTTTCCCGAGTTTGATCATGTCCAGCCCTCCACCGAGTTCTTCCCACCCGCCGCCACCGCACTCCGACACCCCCGTCGTTCTCTCCCCAGCGGAGATGACCGTAGCCCTCCGCGATCTCGCCACCGCGATCCAGGATATCCACCTCTACTTGTCCGGGCCCTACGGGCCGCTGCCGGCCGCACCACCGACCGCCACCACCAGGCCGCTGCTCTTGCCGTGGCAGCCGCCGCATCTGGCGGTCTCCACCGCGGTCGCCGCCACCACCCCGCCCTGGTTGTCGTGGTCGTCCCAGCCCCTCGCGGTCCCCGTCGCGGCCATGGCCCTGCTGCAGCAGCCGCCGCTGCCACTCAGCCCCGGGCCAGCTACGACCGCGCCGGTGGGAGTTCCGATCCAAGTCCGGTTCCCGCCCTCGCCGTCACAGCGTCCGTCTTGGATCGCTACCCACCACGTGTCGGCGGCGGTGAGGCTGCAGGCTGCTGCACGCGGCCTCCTAGCGCGCCAGCGTGTGCGGGAGATGCGTGGTCTGTAGCTGCTGCTCCTCTAAGTTTCCCTTTGCTGCGCCAAGGACCTCGATCTCATCCGCTACGTCAGGGTTCTTGGGCATACGGTTTCCCCCACGAGCGGCGAACTTCCTGTTTTCCCCGTGTGCAGCAACCTCAAAGTCTGCGATATCAGTGGTTGGGAGGGCGCACCACTCCTCGACAGGAGCGCACCGCGTAACACCACTACATTCCACCACCGGCCGCCGCGAGGGCGCTTCCGCTCGTCGCTCTTGCGACCTCTTCCAGGTGGTCGTACACATGCACTCCGTTTGTCCAGATGGTGTCCATGGGATCCAGGTGGCTGTACACGTGCACGTACGTCGTGCGGATGGTGTCCACTTTTTGTTAAGGGGTCCAAAATAGAGCGTCTCAGCCCATTTCAGGTTGAGAGTAATAAACCAAGCCGAGATGTAAAAGGCTTGTTTTTAAATGTGAGGTTTGTGTCGCGTCGAGTCATCATTGTAAGTTGGTTAGGTTGCAGCTCGAGGACGAGCTGCATGTCCAGGTGGGGTGTTAGAGTACGTCATGGGCCTGGGATAGCAGTATAGCCCATTAGTCTTAGGGTTAATTAGAGATAAGGGTCACTTTCTTAGGGGTCAAGTAAGCCTTGCTTGGGAGTCAAGTAAACCTCTCTATATAAGGAGAGGAGATGTATCAATCTAATCAAGCAAGAATTAAGAAGGAAATCCCTTCCCTCTTGCCACCGTCCATGGGCAAGGCCCTCGGCCGGCCCTCTTGCGCTCTCCCCTCTAGCACCACCATAACACTTATTCTGCATGTATTCATGTACTAATTCAATGTCAAATAATGAATTTGTTGAACATTTACATATTGGGGCCTAGTTCATTAGATGGCACAGAGTGTTTTTTATTTGTTTAGTTGGAAGAGATAGTTTTGTTCTTGATTGGGCTTAGGGTTTGTAGTCTTTAGGGGAAAAAATCTGGGATAGGCCGGTCCCATGGACCTCCACACCCTCTTATATATATATAGCTGAACTTAGGTACATCTTAACTAGTACACTATAGAATACTCTAGAATTAGGTAGGACACTAACTTAGACTACAACATACTGGAATGTTCCAGGCACTCCTAGGACAACACTAATATACTAACACTCCCTGGAATATTCTAGGCTCTCCTAGGACAGTCTCCAACACTCCCCCTCAAGATGGGTGATAGATATCTATCATTCCCATCTTGTTACAAGCTGAACTACACTCTTTATTTCCTAATCCTTTAGTTAAACAGTCTGCAACTTGCTCGCTAGAGGTTACATGATTTATCTTAATTATACCGTCATCCAATTTCTCCTTTATGAAGAAGCGATCAATCTCCACATGCTTGGTTCTATCATGTTGAACGGGGTTGTTTGCGATGTTGATCGCCGACTTGTTGTCACACCACAAATTTAAAGGGCCTTTCCTCAATACTTTCAGTTCTGAAAGAAGATTCCTCACCCATAACATCTCACTCAAACCTTGCGACATAGCTCTATATTCAGCTTCAGCTGTTGACTTTGAAACCACCTGCTGCTTCTTACTTCGCCATGACACCAAATTGCCCCCCACAAACACACAATAACCAGAAGTTGATCTCCTATCATCCAAGCAACTTGCCCAGTCAGCATCACAATACCCATCCACATTTAGATGACCATTCCTTTTGAACCATAGTCCCTTTCCTGGACTACCCTTCAAGTACCGGAGGATTTGATTGACCGCATCCAAGTGTCCGCTCCTAGGATCATGCATGTATCTACTCACTACACTCACTACATATGAAATATCAGGTCTTGTGTGACATAGATAGATGAGTCTTCCAACAAGCTTCTGGTACTTCTCCTTATCCACTGGATCACCAGATTCGGCACATAATTTGTGGTTTTGGTCGATAGGTATTGATGCAACCCGACACCCAAGCATGCCCGTGTCACTAAGCAAGTCCAAAACATACTTCCGCTGGGAGAGCACAATCCCTTCGGGAGATCTAGCAATTTCTATGCCAAGAAAGTACTTGAGTTGACCAAGATCCTTTACCTCAAATTCCTTGCGTAGGTTGTCTTTCAGCCATGATATCTCCATCGCATCATCTCCCGTGATTATGATATCATCAACATATACAACAAGGATTGTAATCTGGCTATTTGAGTGCCGATAGAACATCGTATGATCCCCATTACACTGCTTATATCCCATACCACATATCACTCCTCTAAATCTATCAAACCATGCCCGTGGAGATTGCTTGAGGCCGTATAGAGATTTTCTCAACCTGCATACCTTTCCTGATGTTCTAGGAGTGGAGAAACCAGGTGGGATCTCCATGTATACCTCCTCCTGTAAATCTCCATGCAAGAATGCATTCTTGACATCCAACTGATGCAAAGGCCACCCAAAGTTAGTTGCACAAGAGATTAGGATCCTCACTGTGTTCATCTTTGCCACCGGCGCAAATGTCTCATCATAGTCAATCCCATATGTTTGACTATATCCTCTGGCAACTAGTCTTGCCTTGTACCTTTCAATTTTCCCTTCTGGATTTTGTTTCACAGTGTAAATCCATTTACACCCAACAGCTCTCTTTCCTACTGGAAGATGTACAAGTTCCCAAGTTTTATTCTTTTCGAGAGCATTTAACTCCTCTATCATGGCCTCGCGCCACTTCGTGTCTTGCTTTGCTACTTTCCAGTCTCTTGGGATCACCACGGGTTGCAATGATGCAATGAAGGCCAAGTAGTTTGTTGATAGAGATGTATATGATACATAATTAGCTATGTCATGCTCATCTTGGTACCAATTTGGAGGTTTTCTAGCTCCAACTCGGATTCCTTTTCTTAAGGCAATGGGCAAGTCCATTGAATCTCTCGTATTAGATGGACATGCGCCCTCAGTCAATTCAACAATTTCAACACTTGTTGGAGCATGTTGCTCCCCCGGCACATGTGTGTCACCTGCTTTAGGAGCTACGCCCTCAGTCGATTCAACAATTCCACCACTTGTTGGAGCATGTTGCTCCCCCTGCACCTGTGTGTCACCTGCTGTAGGAGCTTGTTGCTGCTGCTCATGTTGTGGTTTTCTCCGTGTATACACTTTTAAGTTTTCTTCCTCATTTGGCTTTCTCCATCTATCTTCACTTGCAGGAGATGGAATTGAACCAACAACAACTCTCGATTGTTCATCTTCCTTTGTCCTCAACAGTTCAGTCTCCCCCTCTCGACTAGCATCAATTGTGCTAGGAGAGTCAAAGTCAAACAACGAGCCGAGGTCCGTCTTCTCTCCGTAGAACGGCTCAGACTCTCTAAATGTCATATCCCTGCTAACAAATGTTCTCCGCTCACTAGGGCTCCAACACTTGTAGCCCTTTTGTCCAGATGGGTATCCAATGAAGATGCACTTCAGAGCACGTGGGTCCAATTTTCCTACCGAAGGTCTATGGTCTCTGACAAAGCATGTACACCCAAACACCTTTGGTGGAACAATGAACTCATTTTTACCAAAGATCATTTCATATGGGGTCTTCATCCCAAGAATTCTTGATGGCATTCGGTTGATGAGATAAGTAGCCGTCATAACTGCTTCACTCCATAAGAATTTTGGCACATTCATAGTAAACAAAGCGATCGAGCTACCTCTAGTAGATGTCGATTCTTCCTCTCAGCTACTCCATTCTGTGGAGAAGTATCAGGGCATGAAGTTTGATGAAGTATTCCTTTTTTTGAAAGAAAGTTGCCAAATTCATGGTTCATATACTCTGTCCCATTATCAGTCCTGATAATTTGAATACCAATGTTGAAACGATTTTGGATATATGCATAGAAGTCCCTAAAACAACTAAGCACCTCACTTTTTTGTTTCATGAGATATATCCAAGTCATCCGCGAGTAACAGTCAATGAAGGTGACAAAGTACTTCATTCCACTAATAGAGACCATAGGAGAAGTCCAGACATCAGAGTGAATCAACGCGAAAGGCGATGTGCTTCGGAGTCCACGACTCACATATGATGTCCTTGTGTGTTTTCCATATTCACAAGCATCACACACAAGTTTTTCTTTATCCACCTTCTTCATTTCCTCGGGAAATATCTTACTCATAGTATCAAAGGACATATGGCCCATTCGACAATGTAAGAGTATCACCTTTGCTTCATCGCCACCAGCAACAGTTGTCAAAGCGGTGCATAATGCATCATCTGTTTCATGTCTATCCAAGTACCATAGTCCCTTATGCCTGATGCCAACCCCAAGTCTCCTTCCAGTTGTCCTCTCCTCAATTATACACTTGTATCGGTCAACAATAATTCGACAATCAATGTCGTCAACCAAGGCACTCATAGACACCAAACTCACTGGAAAAGATGGAGCATACAAGACCGAAGACAATGTAATTGACGGAGTGCATTTCACCGTGCCGACTCCTTTGACGGGCTGATAAGTTCCATCAGCTGTTTGGATGGTCTCTTTATGCATGGGTGGATTTGGCGCATATGATGCGAACTCACTCCTCCTTCCCGTGACATGTGCAGATGCTCCCGAATCTAGTATCCAATTTGAACAAGTTCCGTTTAATGTAGGAGCTTGATTTGACATACCTTCTTCCGCTTGTGCGAGATTTACACAATTTCGTAGGGCTGTTGTTTTTTCACCTTGTTTTGGAACTTCCGCAATCTTCTTCGACTCTTTCAATTCTTCTATCTCCTTCATCAATTGAGTCATTTTCTGAAGTAGCTTCTCAATTCTTTGATTTTCCGCCATTGATCAGTGTTGTTGAGACTGAATCCACAACGCTGTTCAGCTGTTCTACAAGTCCAGCCTGCACACACTCTTCTCCGTAGCTATAGCACAACCCAAACCGCTCCTCCGCTGCAGTACAGCCCACTCCTAGCTGCACTGTCTGACCACTTCTCCTGGCTGCACTACACACACACCGCTGTCCGCCACCACAGAAACCTCAAAGTGGAGCAGCACAACGTCCGGTCCCTGTTGCTTTTGCTAAGAGACATGAGCTCACAAAGCTCTCTCTTCTCTCCTCTCCTAGCACACACCGCAAACAACAATCACCTCTGCTTTGAGCAGCTGCAACTCTCTTGCTTCTCCTTCTTCCCTACGAGTCAACCTGGCCAACACTTTTCCACTTGAGCTAGCTACCCCTGTCTGCACTCACACCTGAACGCCTGGAGCTCCTCCACAAGCCGCTGTTTCACCACCGGCCACCACCAGGACCAAGCGCCCCCTTCCTCAGCTTATGCCATAGCAGAGCAGCCCTGCTTCATCACCATTGCCACTTCTCAGGAGAACCTAGCTCTGATACCATGTAGTCTTTAGGGGAAAAAATCTGGGATAGGCCGGTCCCATGGACCTCCACACCCTCTTATATATATATATAGCTGAACTTAGGTACATCTTAACTAGTACACTATAGAATACTCTAGAATTAGGTAGGACACTAACTTAGACTACAACATATTGGAATGTTCCAGGCACTCCTAGGACAACACTAATATACTAACACTCCCTGGAATATTCTAGGCTCTCCTAGGACAGTCTCCAACAGGGTTCGATAGTTCTGGAAGTCAACTAGGGTGTTAGTATTTGGGCGCTCAAATTTATAGTTCTGGAAATTATTTGTGTCTTCTTGCTTCAAAAGTTAGTGGGTGCTCAAAGTAACTGAAGTGTGTGTATGTACATGCTTAACTGTATCTATACACTGCAGTTTATCAAGCTTGGTTTCGGAATTTCATAAGTCGTGCTGCATTTTATAGTTCTATGGCAATTAAATCTTGTGCAATTTTGTGGTCAGCTAGTCTACTAAATCTATTGATGGTCTAAATTCATTGTGTGTTACTTGTGCAACTAGTTTTACTGCAGCTAGTTGTTTATCCTTGATATTTTTGTTCTTCTCCACAGTAGCGCCATAGCTATTATCCCGTAGATGGATATTGGATGGATTTTCAAGGGATAATTATATTTGTTAGGTAAGCTGCGTTTTCTTTATTCCATGTTTTTGTACTCCATTGAAGACTAGCGTGAATAAACATATGACATGGAGAACCAAACCGATCTGCAATTTGTTGGTTCCATATTTTTCTCAGTATGAATCATAGCTTGTACTGATCTAAACTGGGTCATTAACGTTCAGCCAGATAAAATACTCTAGCTTATGCCTTATGACACAAATATTTGTTTTAAACAGAAACTATTGCTATCTAATAGAAAGTACTCTCATGGGTGAAAATGTACATTGCTAAAATAGAAACTACTTCTATCAACTAGAAACATTCTCCTACCTTTATTTCTGAGATCAATTTGGTGTCCCGGGTCCTTCCATATCTAATATCAAATTTGGTTTCTCAGGTTCTGCTGCATGCATTCCAAGGCCGCAGAGCTGTACCAGTGGTTGGTCGGCATGGACTGGGAAGACATGTGAAGTTGTGTTCTCTCCATTTAGTGGTTTGAGGTCTCTACAGGTTAGTATGCTCCTGGTCATATACAGAGCAATATGTTAACTGTGTTGTGAAAGGATGCGAAATGTATGCTTATTGCTATTGTTAATGACTCGATTTGTGCAAGGATCTGAAATGTTTTGCTTGTACCTGTGATGACCATCTCTGTTAATTTTGAGCTTGTGTCGCTGTGAGAATGTACCTTACCGATATCATCTGAGAATTTATTGTACACTTTTTCCATGAATAGGGATTGTGGTAGTTCCATTGCATCATTCGATTACGCACAATGAAATCAGATATCGAGTAGTGCTTGTTCTTTTGCAAATTAATACTTGTAAAGTAACTAGTATCTATTTTGATGCTTATTACGAATCTGTTTTACCAATTTTATTAATTGTCATGTGTTTTTGTGCTAGAACCAAACATATATAAGGAGCAGTGCCTAACAGCGGCAGCTTGCAGCATGGAGGAGCAGTGGCGGCTCTCAGTGGCGGTTCGCAGCATGGCTGTTGTCTAGTTTTCTTTCTATGTGTGATTTTTTGCGATTTGTGTGATTGGTCTTTGAAATCCTTGTTAAGTGTGTTGATTATCAACAAATGAGACGTATGTTTGGTTAAATGTTTAGATGCACCAACGAAATGCTTTGTTGCTTTACTGATGTATTATAAGTTCATTATTCCGCCTGCTTGGCTGATGTACTGCTGTACCATTGAAATGTATTGTACATGGGCTCTTAAACGGGCTAGAACATCCCCAAAACACATTTGATCAGTCTATATTTTAGCTAAAAAAGTCTGAAGCACACAAACTTAATGGACCGAAAGAAAAAGAAACGGACCGTGGAAAGGATGAAGCCCAAAAATTCAATAAACGGAAGAAGGACAAAGCCCAATATTGCAATGGATTATCAAATTGCTTAGGCATAAAAGAAAAAGGGCACAAAAAAGGTCAAGGCCCATTTAATAAAGGCTCAATTGTTGGGCTCAGCCCATATAGAACACTGAAATGCACCGGGCTGAATTCACATTACGACGATCTCGTTTCGTCACAATTTTGCCACGTAGGATCTGACCTGGTTTGGCTGGATGGCCCATGACAATATTGGATCATCATAACGGTTATGAAGATCCAATATCGTCATACACGGTTATGAAGATTTCGCAAAAATCATCGTTATAGTTCATTTGCGACGCTCAACTTTTGACGATCTCAAAATCATCATAGAATTGTCATAAACGGAGTATTGTGACGATTTTGTGACAAAAATAGAGGGTCATATATAGACAGATTCCTTGTAGTGATTGCTCGCCTGGAAACATTTCCAAAGATACATTATTCGAAGAACTTGTCGATGCTCACATCAACTCAACGACCTAATCCGTAAAGAAGCAAAGCACTAAAAGAAACACCGGATGCACTACATAATAATATGGCAAAATATCGGGCATGATGCATGTATGATGTATGACATGGAAAAGATACGATGTGATTAGGCAATATTTAGCGAAACTAGGATCCCAACAATTAATTAGGGGGTTCAAGTTGTTTAGATACCTCGCAATTTAAATATTGACTTAACATGGCAAAACATGGCATCGGTTCGCTACATAAATTTAAATGGAGCCAATATAAGACAAGAATAACCCGCATATGCACTCCATATTTAATTATGAGGTTAATCGACAAAGTACCCCGCAACCCCCAAAGAATGTATGCGACATGTATGATTTAATATGCAACAGGTGCATGTCATATATTATAAAAATAAGGGGTATCTCGGATAGGGTCACACATAGGGGACTCAGCGCTCTTGGGGTTTGCTGAGGGTTCGGGTTCGACGAGGTCGAGGACGATCTTGGGATCGGTCTTCGGATCATCGGGTCCAGGGTCTTGGTCTTTGAATCCATGTCAGCATACTCAGGGTTTCCGTGTGTTCGGGCTTGAGATGAAGAACTTGGCATCCTTGTTGGAGTTTTTGGGTGATGGTGCCGAACTCTTGCGTAGCCCTATAGGCACCAGAGATCTTGTCGATAGAATGGTTTTGGGACGATCTCATAGAGGCATCTTGTTGTTAGCACCGTTCTCATCGGTGCCCTTCGGGTAACACCAACAAGAACCACGTATGCAGGTACATGGAACTACCAACATCTGGACAAACAGGTCAACATATAGTGTTGATTCGGGGCACCTTTACTCGCGTCCGAGAGGAAAAATCTAGCACGGATAGGGTCTTGGGCGGCGCAACCGCGGCTATAGAGAGCGGCGACAAAGCAGCTCGGCGAAGGGATCGTAGGGGCATGGCCTGGGGCATGGATGGCGACGGCGACGGGCTTGGGCACGACCCATGCGACGGCTAGGAGACCCGAGTTGAGGTAGAGGAAGGTGAGCAGAAGGACGATAGGGACCTCGTGGGGCGGCGCTACTCGTGGCAGAGGCGATTCAGTGGGTTTGCAGACGCGGCAAGGGGTGGGGTCGCTAGGCAGTGACGCACCAACGGGAGGTGGTGGCCAAGGCGGCAGAGGAACGGTGCTCGCAGACAGAGCCTCACAGGGGAGAGGGGATTGGTCGACGACGAGGTTGGGGAAGAGGAAGGCGGGGTCCCCGGCGGGCCTAGGGCCGAGCGGCGGGTGGCCGATGAGGAGGTCGTCATGGCTAGTGGGAATGAAGGACGGCGCCCAGCGAGCTTGAGGATCAGGTCGCGGGATAGCCGAGGCGAGGAAAGATGACGGAGGGGGCCGGAGCGATGAGGATAGAGCCCATCTTGGCCTCACGGAGGAAGGTGTGGGGGCGATGACGCGGAGGAGCACCAGGGAGGGGCGGCGGCGGTTGGCACTCGCTATGGGGATAAAAGGGAGGCAGAGAGGGTGTGGGCTAGGTGGCACTGGGTAAGGGGATCGATGGGGGGCAACGTGCATCACGTGTACCTCTCGTGGGCGAGTCTGGGTACGGGCCTGCAGCATGGAACATGTCATTGACGCGGTGTGGAATGCGGGCAGAGCGAGGGAGAGGTTTTAGGGCGGTGTGCCGCGTCGGTGGAGCGTGGGGCCAGTGTGCAGGCGGGTTGGCGTGTGGTGCACAGCAGCAGCGGGAGGGTGGGCCGCGCGGGATTGGGGTAGATAGGTCCGCTTGGGTAGGATCTAGGGTTTGGTCAAACAGGCTAGGCCAGCTGGGGTGGTAGTTGGCCTGGCCTACGGGCTGTGCTGCCCCCCGGTACAAAACATTTTGTTAGTTATTTATTTATTTTAAATTTAAAAGTCTTTTGTAAATAATTTGTAGACAAATAAAAGATCCGGAAGAGACCGGGGTTTTACATTTGAAATAAAGAGGGGTATTTAGAAAAAAAGATAGACTTAGGAAATAGTTTTAGGCAAACATATGCATGTAGTCATGAGGATTCTCAAATGCATTGTGGCATGATTACATGAGCATGCGGTCATGATGATGCACAAAACAGAAACTCCAAGCGATTTTCTAGTAGTGATTTTACTAGGGTGCTACAATTCGACAATGGATCTCGCCCTCGAGATCCACCTCCTTGTACGGGGAAGAATGCTAATGATCTGAATCTGCTCGCTTAGTGTAGATCCTCACGACACCACTAACCAATATTCTTGCTCCATCTTGAATTCGGCGACATCACCAACATTGGGTCGTTGGTCACGTTCGTTGAGAGAACACTCCGGATAAACAAAGGACAAAGATAAAGGTACCAAGAGATAAGACCGCCTCTAACTTCGATAGAAGGAGATATAAAGGTACAGCCTAATCCACTTCAATATACAAGTGCGAATATAATGAGTAGTCGTCATGGGGGCCAATCCATCATGGACCCAAACTATTACGCCGCACATGCAGTAGAAAAGCGTGCAACCAATCCTCGGAATTCAGACTGAAGATCTCGACAAGTAATATTCAGAAAACAAAGGGTGATGCAGGCTCTTCATAGATGATGTCGTCGTGTTGGACAACACCAGAAGATACAAAGAAAATCATATGAAAAGACACAATGATTAGGTTTCGCAATGGTTCCATTGGCATGAACAACACATGCTCAAGGTATACTCCAACTTCACCAATGCTCACCATTCTCATATGTTTTTCAATGATACGGATATCCGTCAAGGTGCACATACAGATAAAGAGTTCAAGGTCAAAAGATTGGATGAAGGGTACAACAAACGAGATGCAAATTGATGATTGTAACAACACCGTTATAAAAGAGAGGAATCGAAACCCTGAAGGTACAATGGAAACCCATAAACGAGTTATCCTAGACTCGAAGAAAAGATAAGATTAGATTTAAAACACGCAGAGGTAAGAGGAGAATAGCATAGGGGTAAGGAGTAAAAATAGACATAATCAGATCTATCCAACTGATTTTGCAAAATAAGTTTGACACTCTACATCGGCCGTTAGCTAGGTTATCCTACATGCTGGACGAGTGGTGTATCACAATTACTGAGCTCTGATACCACTTTGTAACACCCTCGAATCGGCCCTATGCGGGTTTTAGCGATTTCTGCCAAACCCGGATAGAAACAATTCAAAGATGCCCAACAGGTACTAGCATGCGGGTGGAAAACAAAGTAATATCATTACACTATAGTCCATGATGGAACCCACATAACAAATATATACAACAATGACTCCATGAGTCAAGAATACAGATATACAATACAAAGACCCAAATCACCTTGAAAACGATGCACCATCTGAGTACGGATAAGATGCAAATAAGAGCCCTGAAGAATAATCAATTGCGTCCATAACCCTCCCTAGGCCAAGCCGAAAGGGTAATCCTAATAACGACATCGATCTCAAACCTGCTAAAACAAAACGTGTGCCGAGAAAGGGCAAAGGAAAAAAGAGAGCGGTCAGTACTAAGGCCAGTACATGGTGAGTCTAGAATTCGGGGGCTCTCGCCTACATAGGTATGGTGGACTGAAGCGGCAGCGAAGCATGCGCTAAACAATCTATAGAGACTCGATACAACTATCTGCTATTAGAGAGGGATAAGAAAGACCTATTCGAAATCACTTGATACTAACACAAAACATACCCATCCTGGTATTTCCCCCTCGAGACCAAACGAGGAAGTCATTCCGAGGAAACTCACACAGTTGAAAGTTTTATTCATTCTTTCCATGGTGGTTATCCAACTTACCAGTCATATCAGATACAAGTCAAATTATAACAACAATTCTTTAGTTATAGTTGTCTATGATCGAGAAACTATGCTCCAAGTCGTCCATAACTGTGGACACGACTTTTTGAAAAGATTTAACCCTGCAGGGGTGCACCAGAGTATCCACACACACTTCAACCCTTATTGTCAGATCTGAATATGAGCAGGGTCCTGAACATACACCCAACAGTATGCGACGGGGCCTCGAACACGATGTTTCCTAGACCCAAAGCAAGTACATGGGGGCCACCCCACTAAGCTACCCTGATATGGGGTGGACCGATCTTCTCAGCAAGCACTTGTCGATGATGATGGTAGATGATAGATAACTAGTATGTAGCTATGAACTCTCCCGCTTGAACCCTGATGCCAATGCAATAGCTCTTGAACCTTGTAGGATATTCACAACACCACACTCTTGTGCATGTAGCCGCTGACAACGAACCATAGTTTGCAATCTACTAATTCCATGTGGAACAACATATCACACTCAATTGAAGTTGGTATAAATCGATGACAAGTAATTCCAGAGGTTCTATGAAAGAGACAACTCCAAAATAATTTTAACATGGTCTAAACCTAACTTTGTGTGGCGCCCCATCTATTTAAGAGTCTGGGGGAGGCGGCCAAGGTGGGATCCGAGTTGGTCCCACCCAACTAAGGTACAAACCGACCCATAAGGGGTTCGGCCTTAGGACTCTGCTGTGGCAGACTTGGGCGTGGTGATGGTGCCGCCGCAGCCTACCGTGGTAGCCGTTTGTGCTGTTTTTGTGCCACCGCAGCCTGCTGTGGCAGAGAATGGTGGTGTTTCTCTTACACGGAAGAGGTCTTCCACCAGGTGTTGATCTTCAACCTTGTGTGCTCCTTGCGCTTCCTCCCTCTCCTCCATCGCGCATTCTTCATTGATCAACACGCCATGTTCCATTAGCTCCTCGCTCCATGTTACGCCTTCTTTTCCCAAGTACATGATCATGCAATAATTCAAAGACTTAGGTAGTATAAAATTATCATTAACTAAAACATTAGGTTTATGAAGAAACAAGTTCACATGTTGTTCTAGTAGCTTAGCACGAGCGCTTGTAATTGGTCCAATCCTTATCTCATTGAATTGGTCTTTCTTTGCAGCAGCTGGAACATCATCAGTAGCAATTGGGGTAGGTGTAACTGTAGGGTTGTCCTCATCATCTCCTCCCCCCCTTCAAAAGGCGTCGACCTCTACGCTCCAAGGTCTTCTCCATCATATGGTGACAAATTAGCAACATTGAAGCTGTTGCTAACTCCACCAAACTCCTCAATAGGTATATCAATCAAGTAGGCATTATCATTAATCTTGGCTAACACCTTGTAAGGACCAGCACCACGTGGCTTCAATTTTGAATTTCGAAGTAGTGGAAAAACAATCCATGCGTAGATGCACCCATACCATGTCGCCATGCTTGAACAACAATTCCTTCCTTGCTTGATTCCTTGTAGCAGCAATGTTCTTGACTTTCTTCTCAATAGCCTCTCGAGTCTTCTCATGAATCTTCTTCACATATTCAACATGTTTTGATGCCTCCATATCAACTCTCTAATGTAATGGCAAAGGCAACAAATCAAGTGGCGTCAATGGCTTGAAGCCATACACCACCTCAAAAGGACAAAGCTGAGTAGTCGAATGCATAGCCCTGTTGTAGGCAAACTCAACATGTGGCAAACACTCTTCCCACTCCCGCAGATTCTTCTTTATCATAGTCCTTAGCAGCTATGACAATGTTCAATTCAAAACCTCCATTTGACCATTTGTTTGGGGATGACATGTAGTACTGAATAGCAGCTTCGTTCCTATTTTCCCCCATAAGGTCTTCCAAAAGTAGCTCATGAACTTCACATCACGGTCAGAAACAATCGTCTTGGGTACTCCATGTAATCTCACGATGTCCCTGAAAAATAGGTTAGCAACATGCGACGCATCATCGGTTTTGTGGCAGGCAATAAAATGAGCCATTTTAGAGAACCTATCCACTACCACAAATATAGAATCATGACCTCTCTGAGTTTTATGTAGAGCTAGTACAAAATCCATACTAATGTCTTCCAATGGTGTAGTAGGTGCAGAGAGAGGTGTATACAAACCGTGAGGCTTCAGCTTGGATTTCGACTTGTGGCATGTAATACAACGGCTCACATATCTACACACATCATGCCTCATCTTGGGCCAATAAAAATGATTAGCAAGCATGAGCAATGTCTTATCATGCCCAAAGTGACCTATCAAACCACCAGCATGTGATTCCTACACTAAGAACAAACGCAATGACGATTCTAGAATACATAGTTTGTTAGCTCGAAACAAATATCCATCATGTATAGGATACTTATCCCATGCGTTTCTAAGAGCACACAAATGATATGGTTCGGTAAAATCATGGTCAGTTGCATAAAGTGCACAAATACTCTCTAATCCAGAAATTTTAACATCAAGATTGGTTAATAGCATGTCCTTTCTAGATAAATTATTAGCAACAACATTCTTCTTTCCCTTCTTATATTTAATGATGTAAGGAAAAGACTCAATAAACTCAACCCGTTTAGCTAATCTTCTATGCAAGTTTGATTGAGCTTTCAAATATTTCAATGCTTCATGATCAGAATGTATGATAAATTCTTTTGGTCACAAATAATGTTTCCAAACTTCAAGTACTCTAACAAGTGCATACAATTCTTTATCATAAATAGGATAATTATAGCGACCACCAGTAAGTTTCGCAGAAAAATATGCTATAGGGCGACCCTCTTGCATCAAAATGCCACCAATGCCTACACCACTAGCATCACATTCTACGTCAAATTGCTTTGAAAAATCAGGTAATGCAAGTAATGGTGTAGAAGTAAGCAAATGTTCCAATGTATCAAATGCAATATCTTGGGTTGCGCCCCATATAAATGGCACACCTTTCTTAGTCAAATCATTCAATGGTGCAACAATAGTGCTGAAATCCTTCACAAAGCGCCTATAGAAACCAACTAAGGCGTGGAAACTACGCACTTGACTCACATTCATGGGAATAGAACAATGCTGAATTGATTCAATTTTAGATTGATCTACTTCTACCCCATGCTTAGATACAACAAATCCCAGAAATATGACCTTATCTTTTGCAAATGTGCACTTCTCAAGATTAGCATACAGTTTATTATCACGCAACACTTGCAAAACTACCAATAAAATCTCTCAAAACATGATTCATTAATCGCATGAATGTATGAGGTGCATTAGTAAGACCAAACGGAATAACTAACCACTCATACAAACCAAATTTTGTTTTGAAAGCAGTTTTCCACTCATCCCCTTCTTTCATCCTAATTTGATGATAACCACTACGCAAATCAATCTTAGAGAAAATAGCAGCACCACTCAATTCATCTAGTATATCCTCTAAGTGTGGAATAGGATGACAATATCGAATAGTGATGTTATTAATAACTCTACAATCTACACACATGCACCATGTACCATCTTTCTTAGGCAGTAAAATAATAGGAATAGCACAAGGGCTAAGAGAGACACGAATGTACCCTCTATACAGCAATGCTTGTACTTGTTTTTGTATCTCCTTTGCTTCTTCGAGGTTAGTCCTATAGGGTGCACGGTTGGGTAATGTGGCGCCAGGGATCAAGTCAATTTGATGCTCAATGCCATGCAATGATGGCAATCCTGCAGGTACATCTTATGGAAACACATCCCCAAAATCCTACAAAACAGAAGAGACACCAAGACAACTAGGGGTCATGTCGTTAGAAACCAATACCTCGCCCTTGTACATGAGCACAAGCGGCATGGCTGTAGGATCCTCACGAAATTCTTTCATATCCTCCTTGGTGGCTAATATCAAAAGATTAGGCTCTCTCTCCCTTTTCGTTGTATCACTCTATTTAGGCTCAATTACATCATGAATAGCTATCACACTATCTCGCTGAGCTACAGAGTCATCCTTCAGATTCACTTCTATCTTCTGATGAGAATCATTCACAATGTATTGTGGTGTCATCGGCTGCATAGTAATCTTCTTTACTTTGAATTACAAGTAATATGTATTGGCACAGCCATTGTGTTGCACATGGCGATCATAAAGCCAAGGCCGACCCAATAGAAGATGGCAAACAGTCATAGGAACCACATCAAAGTCAATAGAATGCTTGTATGACCCTATTTCGAAATTCACACGTACCATATGATTTACCTTCATCTCACAATTGTCTCTTAACCATTGTATGTAGTATGGATTGGGATGAGGCAAATAAGTCAAATTCAGCTTGGCACATAACTCCTTGCTTGCAAGATTTCTACAGCTACCTCCATCAATAATGACCTTGCAAGCTTTGTTAGGTCCAACTAGAGCTTTTGTTTGGAACAACTTGCAACGCTGAGATTCATCAATAGGTTGCACACTAAGTATGCGTGGAGACACTAGAATAGTTGGTGCATGCTCAGGATAAGCATCAGTACCATCCTCGCCATCATAATCAGAATAGGCATCAATCTTATCTCCACTCTCATACTCACCTTGTTCATTAACAAACATCACCTTGTTGTTTGGACAATCTTTCTTGTAATGTCCTCTACCTCCACAAGTATGGCACACCACATCGTGAGTCCGTGCAGTTGACATATTGGAACCCGAGGTAGTAGCAGGAGCACCTCATCAACTGACATGTTTCCTTGCCTCAATTGTGTCAATTTGTCAAAAACTGATCTCAAGTAGTTGGTGGGTACAAAACGACCCTTCATAATGCGCATCATCTCACGCCAATCCATCACAGGAAGTTCATTGTCATCCTGTCTATTCTGCACAATCGCATCCCACCAGCGCAAACCATATCCATCAAATTCTAACACTGCAAGCTTGACCTTCTTGTCTTCTAGATAATCAAACAAACGCCAGAGCTTCTCAATCTTCAACTCCCAAGTAAGATAATCCTTAGGATCAAGGGAGCCATTAAAAGAGGGAATTGAAAACTTGGGATTGCTCAAACCATCATTAGCTTGGTTCGGAACACGTTGAGCACGTCCCAAAGGAGCATAACCATGGCCATAAAGAGGAGTAGCAGGAGGCCCAGGGGGATTGGCACGTCCCCTGCCAAGATGTGGGGCAGCATCAACCGCACTACCCTCATCATGATCTTCAAACACATCATCGGGTTGGTATTCCTATCTTTGCTGAATTACCATTGGAAGGGTCTCAATCGAATGCTGCAAGGTGGCGACATTGACATTGATTCTTGAGTTTGAATATTAGTGACGGCGCCAGTATTCTGATCCACGGCCTCTTGAATGTCCTTGATATTCCCGTAAATGGCCTCGCTCCAATTAGCAAGCTCCTCATCCTTTTTTTGCTGTGACACAACATCATCATCACTCAAAGACATGATTAGTAGGTTAGTGCAAAAATCAAAATCTGTATGGTGGGAAAATCTCACAACTCACTCACAACTGACAAGAAAGGAGATCTTACCATTCCAAAGTGAATAGAGATGCTTTACCAAACATAATCAAAGACTTATGCACTGAAGTGATGAAGTGAATATCAAAGGTATAGAGAATGATCACATGGCACACATGTTATTATGGTGGAGCTATAGGTATGGTATCCTAAGTACACCGAAACAAGTCCTAGTGCTGATCGTACCAAACCCAAGAAACACACACGTGGATATCAATGTGGCAATGCAACTATGAAGGGTGTTGTGTAACACCCTCGAATCGGCCCTATGCAAGTTTCAGCGTTTCCCGCCAAACCCGCATAGAAACGATTCAAAGATGCCCACCAGGCACTTGCATGCGGGTGGAAAACGAAGTAATATCATTACACAATAGTGCACGATGGGACCCACAGAACATATATATACACCAACGACTCCATGAGTCAAGAATACAGATATACAATGCAAAGATCCAAATCACCTTGAAAATGATACAACATCCGAGTACGGATAAGAAGCAAATGGGGCTAAGAGCCCTGAAGAATAACCAATGGCGTTCATAACCCTGCCCAAGCCAAGCCAGAAGGGTAACCCTACTAACGACGTCGATCTCAAACCTGCTAAAACAAAATGGGTGCCGACAAAGGGCAATGGAAAAAGAGGAGCATCAGTACTGAGGCCAGTACACGGTGAGGCTTGAATTCGGCGGCTCTCGCCTACATAGGTATGGTGGACTGAAGCGGCAGCGCAGCATGCACTAAAAAACCTATAGAGACTCGATACAACTGTCGGATATTAGAGGTGGATAAGAAAGACCTATTCAGATCCAACCTGATAGTAACACCAAACATACCGATCATAGCATTTCCCCCTCGAAACCAAACGAGGAAGTCAAACCGTGGAACTCACACAGTTGGCAGTTTTATTCATTCCATTATAGCTGAAGCACTTACTAGTCAGATATAGATAGCATGAGTCATCCTGATAGCATAAGTAGTGGGTAGTTTTAGTTAACCATTCAGTTGTAGTTGCAGTACTTACTAGTCAAATACAATTAGCATGTGACATCCCAAACCCCGCAGTTGTTGGCACTTTTATTTCATTCCATTGGAGTTGTGATACTTACCAGGCAGGTATAACATAACACGATGCACCCCAGTTCCACCAGTGGTTGGCACTTTTATTATCCATTCCATTGTAGTGAAGCTGATTACTAGTAACATATTAAGTCAAATTTATAGCACTACTTTAGTTATGCTTGTCTATGATCAAGATGCTATGCTCCAAGTCGTCCATAACCGCGGACACGGCTTTCAGAAAGATTTACCCTGCAGGGGTGCACAAATAGCAACACACGCACGATCAACCTCGGAAAAACCAAATCAAAACCCAACGAGGCTTTCACGACAAATCAATCACATGATTCATAAAATATTTCAAGGGGCCACCCCCAATAAGCTACCCGTTACGAAGTCGGCCGGCTCCGCGACGGACCCAGGGTGTGTGGCGACGGTTGTAAACGATTGGGAACCCGAAAGTGTGACTGGGCTTGTCGATACAGCGGAAACGTGGCACGGGGTTCCTAAACAGTACATGCGCTCCACACGCAATCTTAAATAAAGCAGTAAAGCATGGCATAAGTACAGGATAGTAATAAAGCCCCAAACTAGTTTGTGGCCCGAGGAAATAAGAAATGAATCAAGCTTTAGCTAAGGGGATTCATGGTCCCACATGCGGATAGTGCAATAGTCAAGGAATAGGTATCAAGTACTCGGGGTCCTACGGGACAAAAGTGAGCGTGGAAAAACCAAATAACATCTATTGTCCACCGATGCCTCTGCATTAGTTATATCTATTCCCAGCATTTTAATTGACAAGTTATAATTAAAGACATGACCCTCTTCACCACTAAGCATCTCCATCATTAAGCATGTGCCAACCTTTTATCAACGGTGGAACGACAACGACGCAAAGCAGCACCTAAGCAAGCAACTACGACTCGCAAGGCCGACTGTCTATCAATCAACAGGCAATAGGATGTGTCCAAGGCAATATAGAGGCTGCAAGGAATATAAATGGTGCACGGAAACTAAAGCATCGTAACACGGATAGCAATAGAGCAACATGAGGAAGTAAAAACTATAAATGTAAAATAGGTAGAAAGGGGAAGATTGCTCGCCTGGAAACATAGCCGAAGATACATTATCCGAAGAACTTGCCGATACTCGCATCAACTCAACGGCCTAATCCGTGAAGAAGCAAAGCACTAGAAGAAACACCGGATACACTATTTAATACTACGGCAGAAGATCGGGCATGATGCATGTATGATGCATGACATGGCAAAGATGCGATGCAACTAGGCAATGTTAAGCGGAACCGGGGTCCTGACAATTAAATATAAGGTTCAAGTTGTTTAGTTACCATGTAGTTTAAATGTTGGCTTAACAAGGCAAATCATGGCATCGGTTCGCTACGCAAATTTAAATGGACCCAATATAAGATTAGAAAAGCCCGCATATAGTCTCCATATTTAATTATCAGGTGAGTCGACAAAATACCCACAAACACATGAACATGTATGCGACATGATCAAATTAATATGCAACAATTATATAAAGCATTTATAAAATAGGGATAGATAGGGGTCACACATCTAGGGTCGAGGATCTTGGGGCTCGGAAGGTTCGGGGATCGGTCTTCAGGTCTAGGGGTCTTCAGGGTCTCGGCCATCGTATCTGGGAAGGAGATCTTAAGGTTCCGGCATCACCGGATCCGGGAAGAAGCACTTGAGTGGCATCGCTCGCGGTTTCGTGAAGGAGATGTATTTGAGGCCTCGGTCGTCAGACTCGGGTTCGGCGCTAGTGGTTCCTCAGGTTTGTCCGGTCGGTGTCGATCTTGTAGTGGCTCCATCTAGGAAGCAACACAAAGATCCTGGCAGGCTTTGGTCATCTCACAAACACACAAGCTCACCCATACCCTGAAATGGTATTGAGTGGCACAACAAACCATATTCCAGGCGATGAGGTGGAGGTCGAGGTCCAGGCCAGCAACACCTCAGAGAGGTGGTTTCCGCGCAGGGAGGAGGAAGGCGCCGCCGCGGCTCCGATAGCGGGGAGAGGCGCTCGGGAAGGAGCGCCCTGCACGTGGAGGAGGCTTGGCCTGGCCGGAGCATAGGCCCGAGGGCGGTCGCAAACGAGCTTGCAGGGCATAGGAGGGTCGCACGGCGGTGAGGCACCGGCCGGAGCAGGGTCGGTGGGTTCCGGGGCTTGGAGGAGCACGAACGGTGGGGGGCCCGACGGGGTTTCGAGCAGCGGCGGCCGAGGCGAGGTGGAGCTCTGCGAGGGAGGCCGAGAGGTGGGTCATAGGGGCGGGGCCGGGTGGAGCTCCGGGCGGAGAGGAGAGAGGGATCAGGTCGTGGCGGCCAACAAGGTAGAATGGCGGGGCCTCCATGGGCGTAGGTGGCGATGGGGCGATGGCGACGGGGCGCTGCGTGACGCCGACCATGGCTAGCGGCCGGACTTGGACGCGTGCGAGCGGGACAGAGAGGTCACGCGATGGCAGCGGAAGGCGGCGCAGCTCCAGGGAAGCGACCGTGGACGAGAGAGGCGGTGGTGACGCAAGGGATGGAGCGGCGGTGGGGATCACACGGGGACGGGTCGAGCGGGGGTTGGTGAGGACGAGGGACACGCGGCTCATGTCGGTGGGGCCAGGGAAGCGGGGCAAAGCACGTGGGGGTACGCGAGCGAGGATGGGGATCGTGACCGGGTCCAGGTCCAAGAGTTGGTGGCTACCGAGGTGGGTTTTCTCGTGTGTGTGCAATGCTGGGGCAGGCGGTCACGCCTCACGAGTGAGTGTGGGTCTAGGTCGGGGATTTGTGGGCGATCGATGTGAGGTGGTCAGGATCGCGGGGCTTGGGCTTGGTTGATCGCTGCTCGCAGGATGTGCACGCGCGCTTGTGTGTCCGTGTCGGTTTACGGTAGGTGGCGACGCGTGCGGCGTGGTGTGAGTCCGATTGTCGGCGGCTAGGTAGGTTAGGGTCTAGGTTTGGTTTATGGTTAGGTCAGGGTCAGCTAGGGTTTAGTCCGGGTAGTAGGTAATCTGGCCCGGTTAGGGCTCTGGCTTGACCGACTGGACTGCATTCCGGAAGATTAAAAAAATAGTTTTATTATTTTTATTTAGTTTTAAATATCCTTTTTGTAAAATAGTTTAGAAAAATAAAGATCCGGACGGACCGAGGGTTTTACATTTGAAATTGCGAGGGGATATTTGGAAAACAAATATAGGCTTCTTAAAATAGTTTCAGGCAAATTATATGAATGCAGACATGAAGATGCTCAAATGCAATGTGGCATGATGACATGAGCATTCAGTCATGATGATGCACAAAATAAAAACAACACGCGATTTTCTAGTAGTGGTTTTACCAGGGTGCTACATGTTGCACTAAGCTGGAGAGACACTAGCAAAGCTCAAAGTAAACAGGCACAAGATTGCTCAATCTACCGGTGCACAAAGATATCACTAGGCCTCTTGCTCAAATTCTCCTTTTCTTTTTCTCTTTTTATTTTGTAGAGCTTCTTTCTCTTTTTGCTTTTTATTTTGCTATATGCTTTTGCTCTTTTTTTGAATATATGTCACACACGGCCAAATTACAAAGCACATCACCAAAATCCTAGGAGCAGCCTGTAGGAGCGGAAACTAGTCTCAATGGGCATGTTCCTACACCTATGAAATAGAATGGCTATGGCTAATGTTCAGGAAAAGTGCAATTTTTACACTTTGTAAGTCTGGCTGTCGTGGCAGAAATCAGCACAAAAATCGTGCCGTGGCAGAAATTTTTGTGTCGTGGTAGAAAAAACATGCAAAACGTGTCGCGGCAGCAGAGAATCGGCGCACGGCAGAGCAAACCATGCCGCGGCAGAAGAAATCGGCCAAAACCAGGTCACGGCAGGCAGCGGCAGCGAGCTGGCGCACGACAGAGGAAGGTGTGCCGTAGTAGGAGTGCGAGGCACGGCAGACTTCGCGGCAGGAAAACAGCTCCTTCCCGTGTCGCCGCAGAATCAGTAGCAATTTTTTTAATGCCAAAACCGACTCGGCCAAGAGTAACGAACTAGGACTCCTAGCTCAGATCGGATATGGCTATGGTGGCGGAAAAAGATGGTGGATTCGACTAGAACAAGAAAAATATGAAGAACAAAACTAGATCTAGACTAAAAGATGAACACGACCAACAACTATTACCCGAATACGATGTAATCTAGGATATGGCAACTGTTTTTGTGGGGCTTTTCTTGTATAGGATGAAAAACACAAACTAACCTATGGATGGATTGTGGATTGCTCACCGAGTAAACGAGGAAATCTGATACCAAGATGATATGGGGTGGCCCAATCTTCTCAGCAAGCAGTTGTCGATGATGATGGTAGATGATAGATAACTAGTATGTAGCTATGAACTCTCCCTCTCGAACCCTGATGCCAATGCAATAGCTCTCGAACCTTGTAGGATATTCACAACACCACACTCTTGCGCACGTAGCTGTCGACCACAAACTGTAGTTTGCAATATACTAATTCCAAGTGGAACAACAGATCACACTCAATTCCAATTGGTAGAAATCGATCACAAGTAATTCTAGAGGTTCTATGAAAGAAACAACTCCAAAATAATTTTAATGTGGTCCCAACCTAACTTTGTGTGGCGCCCCATCTATTTAATAGTCTGGGGGAGGCGGCCAAGGTGGGATCCGAGTTTGTCCCACCCAACTAAGGTACAAACCGACCCATAAGGGGTTCGGCCTCAGGACTCTGCCGTGGCAGACTTTAGTGCGGTTCTAGCGCCACGGCAGCCTGCCGTGGCAGCCTTTTGTGTTGTTTCTATGTCACGGCATCTTGTCGTGGTAGAGAATGGTGGCGTTTCTCTGCCACGGCAAAGGTCTTCCACCAGGTGTTGATCTTCAACCTTGTGTGCTCCTTGCGCTTCCTCCCTCTCCCCCTCGTGCATTCTTCATTGATCAACATGCCATGTTCTATTAGCTCCTCGCTCCGTGCTATGCCTTCTTCTCCCCAGTACCTGATCATGCAATAATTCAAAGACTTAGGTAGTACACAATTCTCATTAACTAAAACATCAGGTTCATTAAGAAACAAGTTCACCTATTGTTCTAGTAGCCTAGAACGAGCTCTTGTAATTGGTCCAATCCTTATCTTATTGGATTGATCTTTCTTTGCAACAGCTGGAACATCATTAGTAGCAATTGGGGTAGGTGTAACTGTAGGGATGTCCTCATCATACCCGCAACAAAGTCGGCCGGCTCTGAGACAGACCCAGGGTTTGTGCCAATGGCTGTAATCGACTGGGAACCCGAAAGTGTGACTGGGCTTGTCGATACCGCGAAAACATTCCATAATTCCTAAACTACTTTGTGGTCCCTAGCATAGTACTTTAAAATAAGGTAGTAAGCATTCCATACCGCGAAAATAGTACAAGTGCTCCACACACAATCTTAATTAAAGAAGTAAAGCATGGCATAAGTACATGATAGTAATAAAGCCCCAAACTACTTTGTGGTCCCTAGCATAGTACTTTAAAATCAGGTAGTAAGTCGATGGGGTGCCCACACAGCCACCTGTGGTTAGCGCACTCGATCACGGAATAGGTGTCAAGAACTCGGGTCCTAGGTGGACAAGAGTGGGTGGTTCCATGATCGTCTCCACCCGTAAGCATGTACCAACCTTCCATCAACGTGGAACGACAACGACGCGAAGGAGCACCTGAGCAAGCAACTACGACTCGCAAGGTCGATTGTCTATCAAACAATAGGCAATAGGATGTGTCCAAGGCAATATGGAGGCTGCAAATATTATAAATGCTACACGGAAACTAAAGCATCGCAACACGGATAGCAATAGGTCAACATGAATGAAGGAAAGACTAGAAATGCAAAAAAGGTAGAAAGGGGAAGATTGCTCGCCTGGAAACATTGCCGAAGATACATTATCCGGAGAACTTGTCAATACTCGCATCAACTTAACGACCTAATCCGTGAAGAAGCAAAGCACTAAAAGAAACACCGAATGCACTATTTGATACTATGGCAAACGATCGGGCATGATGCATGTATGATGTATGACATGGCAAAGATGCGATGCGATTAGGCAATATTAAGCGGAACCGGGATCCCGACAATTAATTAGGAGGTTCAAGTTGTTTAGATACCTCGCAATGTAAATATTGACTTTACAGGGCATAACATGGCATCGGTTCGCTGCACAAATTTAAATGGTGTCCATATAAGACAAGAATAGCCCGTATATGCACTCCATATTTAATTATGAGGTGAAGACAAAGTACCCCACAACCCCCAAAGAATGTATGCGACATATATGATTTAATATGCAACAGGTGTATGTCATATATTATAAAAATAAGGGGGATCTCGGATAGGGTCACACAGAGGGGAATCAGCGATCTTGGGGTTCGCCGAGGGTTCGGGTTCGACAGGGTCGAGGATGGTCTCCGTGATCGGTCTTCGGATCATCGGGTCCGGGGTCTTGGTCTTCGAATCCATGTCAGTGTACTCGGTGTCTTCGGGCTCAAGATGAGGAACTTGGTGTCCTTGTTGGAGTTTTTGGGTGACGGTGCCGAATGCTTGCGTAGCCCCATAGGAACTGGAGATCTTGTCGATAGGATGGCTTCGGGACGATCTCACAGAGGCATCTTGTTGTTAGCACCATTCTCGTCCGTGTCCTTTGGGTAACACCAACAGGAACCACGTATGAAGGTACACTGAACTACTAGCATCTGGACAAAGATGTAAACACATAGTGCCGATCTGGGGCAGCCGTTCTCGCGTTCGAGAGGAAAAAGCCATCACAGAGAGGGTCTTAGGTGGTGAAACCATGGCTGTAGAGAGCGGCGATGAAGCGGCTCGGCGAAGGGATCGCAGGGGCATGGATGGCGACGACAACGGTCTTGGGCACGACCCACGCAATTGCCAGGAGACCCGAGTCGAGGCAGAGGAAGGCGAGTGGAAGGACGACAGGGACCTCGCTGGGTGGCGCTACTCACGACAGAGGCAGGCCAGCGGGTTGCGGACGCGGCAAGGGGTGGGGTCGTTGGGCGGCAACGCACCAGCGGGTGGTGGTGCCCAAGGCGGCAGAGGAACGGTGCTCACAGACAGAGCCTCGCGGGGGAGAGGGGATTGGTCGATGGTGAGGTTGGGGAAGAGGAAGGCAGGGGCCCGGCAGGCCTAGGGCTGAGCGGTGGGCGGCCTACGAGGAGGTCGTCGTGGCTAGTGGGAATGAAGGACAGCGGCCGGCGAACTAGAGGAACAGGTCACGGGAGAGGCGAGGCAAGGACGGATGATGTAGGGGGTGGAGCAATGAGGATGGAGCCAGGCTTGGCCTCGCGGAGGAAGGTGCGGGGGCGACGGCCCCGAGGAGCACTAGGGAGGGGCGGCGGCGGCCGACACTTGCTATGGGGATCGAGGGAGGCAGAGAGGGTGTGGGGTAGGTGGCGCTGGGCAAGGGGATCGATGAAGGGCAATGTGCGTCGCGTGTACAGCTCGTGGGCGAGTCTGGGTGCGGGGCCGCAACATGGAACACGTCATTGACGCGGGGTGGAATGCGAGCAGAGCGAGGGATAGGTGTGAGGGCGGTGTGCCGCATCGGTGGGGGTGGGGCCAGGGTGCAGGCGGGTTGGCGTGTGGTGCACAACAGCGACGGGAGGGTGTGGCACGCGGGACTGCGGTAGGTAGGTGTAGTTGGGTAGGATCTAAGGTTTTGGCTAGGGTTTGGTCAAACGGGCTGGGCTAGCGGGGCAGTAGGTGGCCTGGCGTATGGGCTGGGCTTCCTCCCCCGGTACAAAATATTTTGTTTGTTATTTATTTATTTTAATTTTAAAAATCTTTTGTAAATAGTTTTTAGACAAATAAAAGATCCAGAAGAGACCAGGGTTTTACATTTGAAATAAAGAGGGGTATTTAGAAAACAAAGATAGACTTTTAGAAAATAGTTTTAGGCAAACATATGCATGCGGTCATGAGGATGCTCAAATGCAATGTGACATGATGACATGAGCATGCGGTCATGATGATGCCAAAAACAGAAACTCCAAGCGATTTTCTAGTAGTGATTTTAGCGGGGTGCTACAATTCGACACCACTAAAAATGGATCTCACCCTCGAGATCCGCCTCCTGGTACAGGGAAGAAGGCTGACGATCTGAATCTGCTCGCTTAGTGTAGATCCTCGCAACACCACTAACGAAGATTCTTGCTCCATATTGAATTTGGTGACACCACCAACAAGGGGTCATTGTTCACTTTTGTTGAGAGAACACTCCGGATAAACGAAGGACAAAGATAAAGGTATCAAACGATAAGGCCGCCTTTAAGTTCGATAGAAGGAGATATAAAGGTACAGCCTAATCCACTTCAATATACAAGAGCGAATAGAATGAGTAGTCGGCATGCGGGCAAATCCATCATGCACCCAAACTATTACCCCGCACATGTAGTAGAAAAGCATGTAACCAATCCTCGAAGTTTAGACTGAAGATCTCGACAAGCGATATTCGGAAAACAAAGGATCATGCAGGCTCTTCATAGATGATGTCATCGTGCTTGACAATGCCCGAAGATACAAATAAAATCAAATGAAAAGACACAATTATTAGGTTACACAATGGTTCCATTGGCATGAACAATACATGTTCAAGGTATACTCCAACTTCACCAATGCTCACAATTCTCATATGTTTTTCAACGATACGGATATCCGTCAAGGTGCCATACAGATAAAGAGTTCAAGGTCAAAAGATTGGATGAAGGGTACAACAAACGAGATGCAGATTGATGATTGTAACAACACCGTTATAAAAGAGAGGAAGCGAAACCTAGAAGGTACGATGGAAACCCATACACGAGAAATCCTAGACTCGAAGGAAATATAAGATTAGATTTAAAACACGCAGAGGTAAGAGGAGAATAGCATTGATGACCCAAAAGTATAGGGGGTGTATCGCAGTATTTTCGAGGTAAGTGAAACCCAATTTATTGTTTCGACACAAGGGGAGCCAAAGAATACTTATCAGCCTTAACAACTGAGTTGTCAATTCAGCTGCACCTGGAAACAATCTTGCTCACAGTAGTTTATCAGTAGCAACAGTTTTGTAGTAGGAATAGTAAAGTAACAGTAGTAGCAAAGCAAAGATAGTAGTAACAAAAGCGGTAAACAGTGGGATTCGAGTGCGGTAGGCATAGGGATGGATGGACGAGCATTGCATGGGCAAGACAATTCACATAGCAATCAGGACATAGGGAAATTGTAGATAAATAAGATAAAGCACCCAAGTACTAGACAATCCTAGACATGTGTTCCATATATAGTCATACGTGCTCACAATGAGAACTTGCACAACATCTTTTGTCCTGCCAGCCCGTTTGCAGCGGGGCCTCTAGGGAACTACTGGCAATTAAGGTGCTCCTTTTAATAGAGCATCGGAGCAAAGCGTTAACACTCCGTGAACGCATGTGATCCTCACATCGAAGCCTTTCCCTTCCGGCTACCCCGATTTCTGTCACTTCGGGACCATAGGTTCCGAACAACGACGTGTGTATACAACTTGTAGATAATACCAGAAACAATACTATCATAATGAATCAATAATAAGTTTAGATCTGAAATCATGGCACTCGGGCCCTAGTGACAAGCATTAATCACAACAAGTCACAACAAAGTCATAAAGCACTAATAAAAGATACTAGGCACTATGCCCTAACAAATCTGATGCCATTACATGAATGATCTCATCCAATCCCTACCATCCCCATAGCCTACAGCGGGGGATTACTCACTCATAGATGGAAGAAACATGGATGGTCGATGAAGATGATGGTGGGGATCGATGGAGATGGCTCCGGGGACACTTCCCTGTCCCGGCAGGGTGCCGGAACAGAGACTTTCTGTCCCCCGAATCTCCCCTTCGATGGCGGCGGCGCAGCGGAACTTTTCTTGAAAAAACGTTGAAACCCCCGGAGTTTTTAGGCCAGAAGGGTTCTTATAGGCGAAGAGAGAGGTTGAGGGGGTGCCTGGGGCCACCACACCATGCCCTGGCGCGGCCAGGCCCAGGCCACGCCTAGGGGTGGTGTGGCCAGCCCCTGGCCCTCCTCTGTCTCGTATTCTGGCTCCGTGAGTCTTCTGGAAAATAGGCACTTTGGCTTTTGTCCCGTCCAATTCCGAGAATATTCATTTTCTGACTTTCCTGGAACCAAAAACAGCAGAAAATAGGCAGCTGGCACTGTGGCTCTTGTTAATAGGTTATTCCAAGAAATCATATGAAAAGTACTCCAAAGTGTGGACAAAACACAAGAAAGTAGATAAAACCAAGCATGGAGCATCAAAAATGATTCATTTGCAATGTATCAACATCCCCAAGCTTAACTCCTGCTCGTCCTGGAGTAGGTAAGTGATAAAAAGAAAGAATAATTTTTGAGGTGACATGCACCATCAAAGACTTGACCAAAGTATTTGTAAACATTCAAAGCTGGGATCAAAGTACTTCAATCATAACATGAAAGACAAAGTTCTAGCAATAAGACAAAGGAACTATGATGCAACATGAAAAGGCACAAACAAAAGATTCATGAATAACAAATCTTTGCAAGACGTTTGATTGTTTCACATAAAGAAAACATAGCAAAGTGGCATTCAGCTTGTCCCTCATAGAGTAGCAAATATAAATGCATAGGACACCTTCAAAGTTCATAAGAGTGACTAGATACAATAGTTTAAAACAAGTAGTATCAAGGTATGCATCAATCAACAAGTCTTGGGACAATGCACATAGAACTAAGAATGGCCACTATGCTCTCGAAGTAGTGCATAAAGATAGAAGGTGGAGACTCAATATAATGGTGGAAGAAAGGCCTTTTGTAAAAGGAAGTAGGGATTCAAGTCTCATAAAGAGCTTCAAAAATTTTGGTACTTATAGCTTTCAGCTCTCATTGCCCCTATCATAAGCATCTTTAAGGTGATTAAGGTTAAAGTGACACAACTAAGAGGATATGCTTGACAAGTTATAAACCGAAATCTCATGCCCCTTACTTACAAAGACCGATCCTCATGCTACTCAACTTCAGTCACGAGTAAGCTCTTGTCATTGTAAGTATATGTGTATCATTAAGAACCGCCAACGGGGTACCCCTTGCACATGATACGGGAGCTTTCCCATAATCAAAATGACAAGGCAAGCAGACAATGAGCATCTCAGCGATCTTTTTATTTGCTATTTGCATAGGTTTTTATTGAGGATGCTTCATAGAGTGGTCATTATGGTGATGATGCAAGTTTCCACCATGATTAGGCATGGCTTAGGCTAGCGGCCCAGGCATTTCTCTAACACATATACAGACTCCATGATCTTACAAGTTCCACTTTTATTTTACACTGCCAAGATCCGTAAGCAAAAGAACATAATATCAACGGGGTACAAAGTACATGTGAAATGTTGAAAGCGTTCCCCATGAAACATGGTTCTGCTAATTTCAACTTATAAAGTGCAAGCATATACACAACAAAGAAGGACCCAATGGTTCAAGTTTATTAGAGGTAGTAAAGTAAAGTGTGCCATCAAGTTCGTGAGAGCTTCAATCACTAGTTGTTTCATAACAAGTGGAAGGTAAAAAAAGCATGAATATACTCGGAATAGCATAAGCTAGTAGGTAGGTATGGTGGACTCTTTAGAAATAACTTGGTTTAGGGAGTTGGATGCATGAGTAGAACTCATACTTTGTTGTGGAGGCTAGCAAAAGACTGGGAGCGACAAACTAAGAGAGCAATAATGGCCATAATCATGTAGAGCGACAAGACATCATTGATCAAAACATAAAGTGATACTAAAAGTTGAAAACTAAAGGATCATACAGGCTATGGTGACTTGAGATAGTCATAACATGGTGTGAGCATGTGCCAAGTCAACCCAAATGAAGCATCAAAGGAGAATATCACTATACTATGCTTTAATATGCTAAAACAACGCATGATTCATCCAAGGCACATTAATAGGTCTCAATTGTTTATAACAAGTCATGCTACAGCAAAGAATACTAAGCATAAAGCCAAAACAATATCAAGCATGGCATGACAAAGCATAGGCCACAGTCAAAAACAAGCTCTCTTTACCACTTAAGCATGAGCTTTCCTACTCTTTTCCAAACCAAACCAAACCATTTGAACACCAATCTATGAAAGGGGAGGTCCAACCAATTTATTCAGCAAACTAAGAAAACCACACAAACTAAAAACCAAAACGAAAACGAAAACGAAAAAGAAGACGCTCCAAGGAAAACATAACTGTGCATGAAACAATAAAAATGAAGTGTTTGAAAGAAACCTGAGATTTTTATTGATGAAGAAAGGGATGCCTTGGGCATCCCCAAGATTTGACGCTTGTACTCCTTGGATATTTCTTGGGGTGACACGAGTGGCATCCCCAAGCTTGAGCTTTAGTCCATCCTTCATCTCATTACTCATTCCTTTCATATACCTGAAATTTTTCCTTCATACAAAACTTCACACAATCTTTATTAGCAACATTAGTGCACTTAATAAAAATAAGTCTTAAGGTTCAGTTCTAACACCAATAAAATTCCATTATAACACTAGCTACTGTAACACTTCCCTCAACAATCTCAATTCCCCAAAAGAACTCAAAAAGGAACCAACAAGAAGCAAATGCAGAAATCTGTCAAAACAGACCAGCAGGTAGAGACGAATTTTTGCGAAGACCTTCTGTTGCTCAAATAAAAAAATGTTGAACTAACGAAAGTTCGATAACAACCTGGGGCAGAAGCACAAAAAATTACAGATCAATCCGACATACATAGCTCTCTCAGGAATTCTTACGGTGAAGCACAGAAATCTGTTTCGGGACAGCAACTTTCCCAATCATTACTTCTCTCTCATTAGAGGTTACTCTTGGCACAAACAGCAAATAAAAAGGATAAGGAGAGGTTATTACAGAGGTAATAACTTCCAAGACTCAACTAAAACTCTTGGGTTATCTCCCAACAAGTACTTTTCTTTAACGCCTTTAAGTTAGGCATAAGAAGCAAAAACTAAAATGGATAGAATAGAAGTATGCGGAGATAATAATGGTGAAAACATTGTTTTGTTCAATGAAATCCTTTTGTTAACAAGGTTGATAAGGTCTTGTTACCAAAACAATTCCATATGAGACAAAACTTTGTATCCCACTAATGATTATGTTACCTCAACCTTGATAGCAATGGTCCCAATCATAATAGTTTCAAAATTTTCTCTTCGTATGGTACAATATATTTCTCCAACTTGAATGCCCTCAGCATGTTCAATTGAATTCAAACCATAAGTCCTTTCAATCTTCTTGAGGAAATATACCATGTGTTCATTGAAGGTCACCTTCCCTTGATTACAATTAATAACGGCTCCTGCAGTATTTAAGAAAAGGTCTCCCAAGAATAATAGACATATTATCATCTTCAGGCATAAAAGTTTGAGAGGATGCTCTCATAAGAAATATGAGTTGAAGTAAAAGAGAGCATTAAGAAGCAAATTCAAAACACATTTAAGTCTAACCCACTTCCTATGCATAGGAATAATGTATGCAAATAAATTCATAGAGAACAAAGTGGCAAGCATAGGAAGATAAAACAAGAGTAACTTCAAAACTTTCAGCACACAGAGAGGTGTTTCTACACCATGAAAACTTCTACAACCATATTTTACTCTCTCATAAAAATTTTCAGTAGCCTCATGAATAAACTCAACAATATAACTATCACATAAAGCATGCTCTTCATGATCTACAAGCACTAGAGCTTTGTTATAAACACTATCAAGAGAAACCTCAGGAACATAACATTCATTCTCCTTTAGTAAGCAAGGGGGACAATCAAATAATGTAAGGGATAAAGAGTTACTCTCATTAGAAGGTAGGCATGGGTAGCTAATCCATTCTTCCTCCTTTTGTTCATCACTCTCCTCCTCTTTTTCATCTAATGAGATTTCAGGTTCATCAATTTCTTCTTCCATAGGATCCTACAAGGCATTAGTCTCTTCCATTTGCGGAAAGCATATATTAAAATATTCAAGAATATAGCCATTTTTATCCTTGTAATTATCAAAGCAAAATTTAAGTATACCATAAACCTCATACTTATAAGGTGAATCATCAATATTTTCAAGCAAACTAGCAAGTTCAAAAGCACCCTTCCAAGCAATAAATTCCTCAATTTGTTCCACATCATAAAGGTCATGATTTCCCTTAACATTGGAAGATATGGTAACATTATCATTATACTCACATTGAAAAGGGAGGTGTTTGTACCTCCTGCAGCAACACGATTTATCAAAGCAATAAGTAACATTATAAGTAGAGCACACGTTTCTAGCAATGGTATACAATCTATCAATTTGTTCCCACAAGTGTTTCCCTTTTTGTGTCAAGCGGTGTTCCTTATAATAATCTTTTTGATCTTCCGTGAACCCACCTTACCAATAAGATTCTGTTTCAAGGAAACCAACCATTGACATCAAGCATGATAAAGCAAGACAATAACAGACCAACAAAAACAACAACTAGAGTAGGAACTAATTTTTTTTTGTATTTTTGATAAAGAAACAAGCAAACAAGGAGAAAGATAAACTTAGCTTGAACAACAGTGAATCCAAGTGAACTTGATAAATAAAGCTATGCTCCCCGGCAACGGCGCCAGAAAATAGTCTTTATGACCCACAAGTATAGGGGGTGTATCATAGTATTTTTGAGGGAAGTGAAACCCAATTTATTGATTCGACACAAGGGGAGCCAAAGAATACTTATCAGCCTTAACAACTGAGTTGTCAATTCAGCTGCACCTGGAAACAATCTTGCTCACAACAGTTTATCAGTAGCAACAGTTTTGTAGTAGGAATAGTAAAGTAACAGTAGTAGCAAAGCAAAGACAGTAGTAACAAAAGCAGTAAACAGTGCGATTCGAGTGCGGTAGGCATAGGGATGGATGGGCGGGCGTTGCATGGGCAAGACAATTCACATAGCAATCAGAACATAGTGCAATTGCAGATAAATAAGATAAAGCACCCAAGTACTAGACAATCCTAGGCATGTGTTCCATATATAGTCATACGTGCTCGCAGGGAGAACTTGCACAACATCTTTTGTCCTGCCAGTCCGTTTGCAGCGGGGCCTCTAGGGAACTACTGGCAATTAAGGTACTCCTTTTAATAGAGCACCGGAGCAAACCATTAGCACTCCGTGAACACATGTGATCCTCACATCAAAGCCTTTCCCTTTAGGCTACCCTGATTTCTGTCACTTTGGGACCATAGGTTCCGGACAACGACGTGTGTATACAACTTGTAGATAAGACCAGAAACAATACTATCATAATGAATCAATAATAAATTCAGATCTTAAATCATGGCACTAGGGCCCTAGTGACAAGCATTAAGCACAACAAGTCACAACAAAGTCATAAAGCACTAATAAAAGATACTAGGCACTATGCCCTAACAAATCTGATGCCATTACATGAACGATCTCATCCAATACCTACCATCCCCATAGCCTACAGCGGGGGATTACTCACTCATAGATGGAAGAAACATGGATGGTCGATGAAGATGATGGTGGGGATCGATGGAGATGGCTCCGGGGGCACTTCCCCGTCCCGGCAGGGTGCCGGAACAGAGACTTTCTGTCCCCCAAATCTCCCCTTCGGTGGCGGCGGTGCAGCGGAACTTTTCATGGAAAAACGTTGAAATCCCCGGAGTTTTTAGGTCAGAAGGCTTCTTATAGGTGAAGAGAGAGGTCGAGGGGGTGCCTGGGGCCACCACACCATGCACTGGCGCGACCAGGCCTAGCCCGCGCCTAGGGGTGGTGTGGCCAGCCCCTGGCCCTCCTCCGCTCTGTGAGTCTTCTGGAAAAATAGGCACTTTGGCTTTTGTCCCGTCCAATTCCGAGAATATTCATTTTCTGACTTTCCTAGAACCAAAAATAGCAGAAAACAGGTAGCTGGCACTGTGGCTCTTGTTAATAGGTTAGTCCAAGAAATCATATGAAAAGTACTCCAAAGTGTGGACAAAACACAAGAAAGTGGATAAAACCAAGCATGGAGCATCAAAAATTATAGATACATTTGCAATGTATCAAGCATAGGGGTAAGGAGTAAAAATATACCTAAACAGATCTATCCAACTGATTTTGCAAAATAATTTTGACACTCTACATCAGCCGTTAGCTAGGTTATCCTATAGGTTGGACCAATGGGGTATCGCAACTACTGAGCTCTGATACCACTTTGTAACACCCTTGAATAGGCCCTATGCAAGTTTTAGCGATTTCTGCCAAACCTGCATAGAAACGATTCAAAGATGCCCACCCGGCACTTGCGTGCGGGTGGAAAACGAAGTAATATCATTACACAATAGTCCACGATGGAACCCAAAGAACATATATATACAACGACTCCATGAGGCAAGAATACAGATATACAATACAAAGACCCAAATCACCTTGAAAATGATACAACATCCGAGTACGAATAAGATGCAAATAAGAGCGCTGAAGAATAATCAATTGCATCCATTACCCTACCTAGGCCAAGCCGGATGGGTAACCCTGCTAACGATATCGATCTCAAACCTGCTAAAACGAAATGTGTGCCGACAAAGGGCAAAGGAAAAAGAAAGCGGTCAGTACTGAGGCCAGTACACGGAGAGTCTAGAATTTGGCGGCTCTCGTCTACGTAGGTATGGTGGACTGAAGCGGCAGCGAAGCATGCGCTAAACAACCTATAGAGACTCAACACAACTGTCAGCTATTAGAGAGGGATAAGAAAGGCCTATTCTAAACCACCTGATACTAACACCAAACATACCCATCATGGTATTTCCCTCTCGACACCAAACGAGGAAGTCATTCTGAGGAAACTCACACAGTTGGCAGTTTTATTCATTCTTTCCATGGTGGTTATCCAACTTACTAGTCATATCAGATACAAGTCAAATTATAAAAGTAATTATTTATAGTTTTGTATGATCGAGAAACTATGCCCCAAGTCGTCCATAACCGTGGACATGGCTTTTCGAAAAGATTTAACGCTGCAGGGGTGCACCAAAGTATCCACACACACTTCAAACCTTATTGTTAGATCCGAATATTAGCAAGAACCTGAACATACACCCAACGGTATGCGACGGGGCCTCGGACACGATGTTTCCTAGACCCAAAGCAAGTACATGGGGGCCACCCCACTAAGCTACCCACAACAAAGTCGGCCGACTCCGAGACGGACCCAGGGTTTGTGCCAATGACTGTAAACGATTGGGAACCCGAAAGTGCGACTGGGCTTGTCGATACCGTGAAAACTTTCCACAATTCCTAAACAGTACAGGTGCTCCACGCGCAATCGTAATTAAAGCAGTAAAGCATGGCATAAGTATAGGATAGTAATAAAGCCCCAAACTACTTTATAGCCCCCAACACAGTACTTTAAAATCTGGTAGTAAGACGATGGGGTGCCCACACACCCACCTATGGTTAGCGCGCTCGATCTCGGAACAGGTGTCAAGAACTCGGGTCCTAGGTGGACACAAGTGGGCAGTTAAAAACCAAATATGGACTATTACCCACCGGTGCCTCTATATTATATCTATTTCCAGCATTTTAGTTAACAAATTATAATGAAAGCCATGATCATCTCCACCATTAAACATCTGCACCATTAAGCATGTACCAACCTTCCATCAACGTTTATCAAACAATAGGCAATAGGATGTGTCCAAGGCAATATACAGGCTGCAAAGATTATAAATGGTACACGAAAACTAAAGCATCGCAACAGGGATAGCAATAGGTCAACAGGAAGGAAGTAAAGACTAGAAATGCAAAATAGGTAGAAAGGGGAGATTGCTCGCCTGGAAACATTGCCGAAGATACATTATCCGAAGAACTTGTCGATACTCGCATCAACTCAACGGCCTAATCCCTAAAGAACCAAAGCACTAAAAGAAACACTGGATGCACTATTTAATACTACGGCAAAAGATCGGGCATGATGTATGTATGATGTATGACATGGAAAAGATGTGACGCGATTAGGGCAATAATAAGCGGAACCGGGGTCCCGACAATTAATTAGGAGGTTCAACTTTTTTAGATACCCCGCAATTTAAATATTCACTTAACAGGGCAAAACATGGCATCAGTTCGCTACAAGAATTTAAATGGAGCCAATATAAGACAAGAATAGCCGGCATATGCACTCCATATTTAATTATGAGGTGAATCGACAAAGTACCCCACAACCCCCAAATAATGTATGCGACATATATGATTTATATGCAACAGGTGTATGTCATATTTTATAAAAATAAGGGGGATCTCGGATAGGGTCACACATAGGGGACTCAGCGATCTTGGGGTTCGCCGAGGGTTCGGGTTCTATGGGGTAGAGGACGGTCTCTGGGATTGGTCTCTAGATCATCGGGTCCGGGGACTTGGTCTTCGAATCCATGTCAGCATACTCGGGGTCTCGACGTCTTCGGGCTCGAGATGAAGAACTTTGTGTCCTTGTTGGAGTTTTCAGGTGACGGTGTCAAACTCTTGCGTAGCCCTATAGGCACCAGAGATCTTGTCTATAGGATGGCTTTAGAACGATCTCACAGAGGCATCTTGTTGTTAGCACCGTTCTCGTCGGTGCCCTTCGGGTAACACCAACATGAACCACGTATGCATGTACATGGAACTACCAGCATCTGGACAAATAGGTCAACATGTAGTGCAGATCTGGGGCGCCCTTACTAGCATCTGAGAGGAAAAAGCCAGCACGGAAAGGGTCTTGGGCGATGCGACCGTGGCTGTAGAGAGCGTGAATGAAGCGTCTCGCCGAAGGGATCGCAGGGGCATGGCCTGGGGAATGGATGGCGACGGCCAGGAGACACGAGTCATGGCAGAGGAAGGCGAGCGAAAGGACAACAGGGACCTCGCGAGGCGGCGCTACTCGCGGCAGAGGCGGGTCAGCGGGCTTTCGGACGCAGCAAGGGTGGGGTTGCTGCGCGGCGACGCACCAGCGGGCGGTGGTGACCAAGGCGGCAGAGGAAAGGTTCTCATCATATTGCATGGGCCGATGAGAGCACCCCAACAGGGCAAATCAATGAATCATTTGGAGAAGGATTGTATTCGCCACCTCCTGATACGCTTCTGGACTGCATGGCGGCATTCCGAGGGGAAGTATATGCATTATTGAGAATGGAGACATCTTGTCGACCAACATCCAGTTAGAGCAGCGTGCGAGCACTGTCACGATGGCCGAAATAATTTCAGCCCCAGTCTTTGAGCAGGTACGCGGAACTTACAAATTTTACCTTGTGGAGTCAGATGGTGATCTTCTTCTTGTATTGAACGAGGATTTCACCAAAGGGCAACCGGTGTTGTACCGGGTGGACACGAAGAACCGCTCTCTCGAGGCCATCGGTGACACTGGAAGTCGTGCCCTCTTTGTTGATTACAATCGGTATATCTCCATTGACACCAGGTTACACCCCACAGTCAAACCCGGTTGCATATACTACATGAATTATATCAGACTGTACGATCATGAGGTTCAAGCCTGGGAAGAGGAACCAACAATGGTAATGCATAGCTTAAGTCTGGAACATACACCGAGGCCTTACCCTCTAGACGAGATAATGGCAGCACATTGCAGACGGAGAGAGTTCTCTGAATATGTGTTGCCGCATGCGAGAGCCGCCGACGACGAAATTTATAGGGTAGAATGAATCCTATATTCATTCTAGGTTATTTGCTAGAATTTTCAGGTCTATTTTTCGAAGTAGAAATTTTTACTATATTTATATTGTTTCGATCAGCAGTATGCGTATTACCTTTCAAACAAAATTGTAATGTATTTAATTTTAGTACTTTCAGAATTCAAAGTATTTATTTTTAGTAGCTTCTTTCATAATTCTCTTTGTTCGACATGGGCATCAGCTTAGCGCCAGAATTCAGGTTCCACATGGAAAATTGCACAATAACATGTTGGTGGGCAGCACCAGCCCTCGAACCTGGGATGCGCGCCGTCGAAGTTGGAGGAGGCGGGCCCGCCAGTCAAAAAACATGCCACGTATGCATCCCCTATTTCTGATGCCCTTTCAAAAAAAGAAAACACGCCACGTCTTCATCCCCGGTTTCTGATGGTGTTGCTACAATCTACGGTACATGGTGGCATAGAAATAATATTGTATAAACATGATGGCACAATCATCAACATTTCTAAAATTAAACCCGGTCTCCTACCTGTCCTGGTACATTGCCTGATGAGGTGGATAGCCACGATCGATCTTTTTAATACGTTCGCACACTTATGCTAAGAAGGAAAATAAAGATTGAGCGGTTAATGCAACGAGTGTCGAATTATTACACTCTAAGGAAATGGGAGATGGTTATTTTCCCGCATGCTCGTAGTCCAAACCTACTATCAGTCTTTCACTCCCCTTCTCCGACCAACCACAGTTCACCATGCGCACCTCCTCCGCGTCGCACCAACTAGGGTAACATGGCCCCGTCTAAGAAGCCGCAGCTGCGACAGCCACCGAAACTGGGGTATTTAGCCCCTCTAAGGCAAGCCATGAAGCTCTACTTCAAGGCCGGTCTCCCATTGCCCTGCCAGGCGGATAATTTCCCCGAATGTGCCGAATCGGCCGCGGTGGCAACGGCGGCGTCATCGGCGCCAGATGCGGCAAGCAGGGCCAAGAGAGCGATGTGCAGAAATCGCGCGGCGGCATTACGGCATTCTCTAGGCAGTGGGAACAAGGTACGTATCAAATCGTTCATGAGAGCATGCCTCCGAGGGCACACACCCTCGAACAGGGCAGCGCCAAGGTCTAGGAACTCTCGCGTCCATGCTTCGGTGCAGACTACCTTACCGCAGTGCGGGAGGCTAGGAACACGCTGTTTGTGGCAAAAACGCTCCATCCTACACACCGTCGGAGGTCGTACCGTGGCGGCGACCAAGCATCTATACTCAGCATGCTATATTGTTCGACAACCGGAGCCGGCGGCGGGCATCAGCTCAGCCCCGGAATTCAGGTTCGAGTTCACATGGAACTACGATCCCAAGAAGGAGATGCCAAATTTCAGTTTCGAAGAAATTGTTGCATCGGTGCGGATGGTCCAACTGAACCAGGACTGGCGCTCACAAATCGCTCGTGCATGAACGATTCAGATTTCTTGTAGTTTGGCGGGAAGCCAATAGATCAGTTTGGGTTAAATGATCAAAGAACTTATGTCCTCTCCAGGCAATTGGCCAGCCAACTTTTTTGGTGGAGATATGTAGTTTCTTAAGTGTAGAATTGTTAAGTTCAGACTGAAGAATAGCTTTTGTAGACGAAATGCTGACGAATTGTTCTATAAACTAGTAGGAAGTTTAGCCCACTTTTGTGCAGGTATAAGACCCTTTTGTATGGAAGTACTACTATTGTAAGAAAATACTATCAAGTATCTATTTCCTTCAATTACTAGTCGTGGTTAAATCAGTTAACTGGCATTTTTTATCCCAGACTACAGATTTTGCATCTACTGTCTGTGTTGTAAAACATTTTTCCTTTGTCTTGTGTTGTCTGCAAAATGGTCCTGTAGTTCAACGTGTTACAAATGTAGCTACCTTGTACTTGAAGAGGAGATGGACTACATTAATAGGTCTCAATTGTTTATAACAAGTCATGCTACAGCAAAGAATACTAAGCATAAAGCCAAAACAATATCAAGCATGGCATGACAAAGCATAGGCCACAGTCAAAAACAAGCTCTCTTTACCACTTAAGCATGAGCTTTCCTACTCTTTTCCAAACCAAACCAAACCATTTGAACACCAATGTATGAAAGGGGAGGTCCAACCAATTTATTCAGCAAACTAAGAAAACCACACAAACTAAAAACCAAAACGAAAACGAAAAAAAGACGCTCCAAGAAAAACACAACTGTGCATGAAACAATAAAAATGAAGTGTTTGAAAGAAACCTAAGATTTTTATTGGTAAAGAAGGGGATGCCTTGGGCATCCCCAAGCTTTGACGCTTGTACTTCTTGGATATTTCTTGGGGTGACACGAGTGGCATCCCCAAGCTTGAGCTTTAGTCCATCCTTCATCTCATTACTCATTCCTTTCATATACCTGAAATTTTTCCTTCATACAAAACTTCACACAATCTTTATTAGCAACATTAGTGCACTTAATAAAAATAAGTCTTAAGGTTCAGTTATAACACCAATAAAATTCCATTATAACACTAGCTACTGTAACACTTCCCTCGACAATCTCAATTCCCCAAAAGAACTCAAAAAGGAACCAACAAGAAGCAAATGCAGAAATCTGTCAAAACAGACCAGCAGGTAGAGACGAATTTTTGCGGAGACCTTCTGTTGCTCAAATAAAAAAATGTTGAACTAACGAAAGTTCGATAACAACCTGGGGCAGAAGCACAAAAAATTACAGATCAATCCGACATACATAGCTCTCTCAGGAATTCTTACGGTGAAGCACAGAAATCTGTTTCGGGACAGCAACTTTCCCAATCATTACTTCTCTCTCATTAGAGGTTACTCTTGGCACAAACAGCAAATAAAAAGGATAAGGAGAGGTTATTACAGAGGTAATAACTTCCAAGACTCAACTAAAACTCTTGGGTTATCTCCCAACAAGTACTTTTCTTTAACGCCTTTAAGTTAGGCATAAGAAGCAAAAACTAAAATGGATAGAATAGAAGTATGCGGAGATAATAATGGTGAAAACATTGTTTTGTTCAATGAAATCCTTTTGTTAACAAGGTTGATAAGGTCTTGTTACCAAAACAATTCCATATGAGACAAAACTTTGTATCCCACTAATGATTATGTTACCTCAACCTTGATAGCAATGGTCCCAATCATAATAGTTTCAAAATTTTCTCTTCGTATGGTACAATATATTTCTCCAACTTGAATGCCCTCAGCATGTTCAATTGAATTCAAACCATAAGTCCTTTCAATCTTCTTGAGGAAATATACCATGTGTTCATTGAAGGTCACCTTCCCTTGATTACAATTAATAACGGCTCCTGCAGTATTTAAGAAAAGGTCTCCCAAGAATAATAGACATATTATCATCTTCAGGCATAAAAGTTTGAGAGGATGCTCTCATAAGAAATATGAGTTGAAGTAAAAGAGAGCATTAAGAAGCAAATTCAAAACACATTTAAGTCTAACCCACTTCCTATGCATAGGAATAATGTATGCAAATAAATTCATAGAGAACAAAGTGGCAAGCATAGGAAGATAAAACAAGAGTAACTTCAAAACTTTCAGCACACAGAGAGGTGTTTCTACACCATGAAAACTTCTACAACCATATTTTACTCTCTCATAAAAATTTTCAGTAGCCTCATGAATAAACTCAACAATATAACTATCACATAAAGCATGCTCTTCATGATCTACAAGCACTAGAGCTTTGTTATAAACACTATCAAGAGAAACCTCAGGAACATAACATTCATTCTCCTTGAGTAAGCAAGGGGGACAATCAAATAATGTAAGGGATAAAGAGTTACTCTCATTAGAAGGTAGGCATGGGTAGCTAACCCATTCTTCCTCCTTTTGTTCATCACTCTCCTCCTTTTTTTCATCTAATGAGATTTCAGGTTCATCAATTTCTTCTTCCATAGGATCCTACAAGGCATTAGTATCTTCCATTTGTGGAAAGCATCTATTAAAATATTCAAGAATATAGCCATTTTCATCCTTGTAATTATCAAAGCAAAATTTAAGTATACCATAAACCTCATACTCATAAGGTGAATCATCAATATTTTCAAGCAAACTAGCAAGTTCAAAAGCACCCTTCCAAGCAATAAATTCCTCAATTTGTTCCACATCATAAAGGTCATAATTTCCCTTAACATTGGAAGATATGGTAACATTATCATTATACTCACATTGAAAAGGGAGGTGTTTGTACCTCCTGCAGCAACACGATTTATCAAAGCAATAAGTAACATTATAAGTAGAGCACACGTTTCTAGCAATGGTATACAATCTATCAATTTGTTCCCACAAGTGTTTCCCTTTTTGTGTCAAGCGGTGTTCCTTATAATAATCTTTTTGATCTTCCATGAACCCACCTTACCAATAAGATTCTGTTTCAAGGAAACCAACCATTGACATCAAGCATGATAAAGCAAGACAATAACAGACCAACAAAAACAACAACTAGAGTAGGAACTAATTTTTTTTTGTATTTTTGATAAAGAAACAAGCAAACAAGGAGAAAGATAAACTTAGCTTGAACAATAGTGAATCCAAGTGAACTTGATAAATAAAGCTATGCTCCCCGGCAACGGTGCCAGAAAATAGTCTTGATGACCCACATGTATAGGGGGTGTATCATAGTATTTTTGAGGGAAGTGAAACCCAATTTATTGATTCGACACAAGGGGAGCCAAAGAATACTTATCAGCCTTAACAACTGAGTTGTCAATTCAGCTGCACCTGGAAACAATCTTGCTCACAACAGTTTATCAGTAGCAACAGTTTTGTAGTAGGAATAGTAAAGTAACAGTAGTAGCAAAGCAAAGACAGTAGTAACAAAAGCAGTAAACAGTGCGATTCGAGTACGGTAGGAATAGGGATGGATGGACGGGCGTTGCATGGGCAAGACAATTCACATAGCAATCAGAACATAGGGCAATTGCAGATAAATAAGATAAAGCACCCAAGTACTAGACAATCCTAGGCATGTGTTCCATATATAGTCATACGTGCTCGCAGGGAGAACTTGCACAACATCTTTTGTCCTGCCAGCCCGTTTGCAACGGGGCCTCTAGGGAACTACTGGCAATTAAGGTACTCCTTTTAATAGAGCACCGGAGCAAACCATTAACACTCCGTGAACACATGTGATCCTCACATCAAAGCCTTTCCCTTTCGGCTACCCCGATTTCTGTCACTTTGGGACCATAGGTTCCGGACAACGACGTGTGTATACAACTTGTAGATAAGACCAGAAACAATACTATCATAATGAATCAATAATAAATTCAGATCTTAAATCATGGCACTAGGGCCCTAGTGACAAGCATTAAGCACAACAAGTCACAACAAAGTCATAAAGCACTAATAAAAGATACTAGGCACTATGCCCTAACAAATCTGATGCCATTACATGAACGATCGCATCCAATCCCTACCATCCCATAGCCTACAGGGGGATTACTCACTCATAAATGGAAGAAACATGGATGGTCGATGAAGATGATGGTGGGGATCGATGGAGATGGCTCCGGGGGCAATTCCCCGTCCCGGCAGGGTGCCGGAACGGAGACTTTCTGTCCCCCGAATCTCCCCTTCGGTGGCGGCGGTGCAGCGGAACTTTTCATAGAAAAACGTTGAAACCCCCGGAGTTTTTAGGTCAGAAGGTTTCTTATAGGCGAAGAGAGAGGTCGAGGGGGTGCCTAGGGCCACCACACCATGCCCTGGCACGGCCAGGCCTAGCCCGCGCCTAGGGGTGGTGTGGCCAGCCCCCGGCCCTCCTCCGCTCCGTGAGTCTTCTAGAAAAATAGGCACTTTGGCTTTTGTCCCGTCCAATTCCGAGAATATTCATTTTCTGACTTTCCTAGAACCAAAAACAGCAGAAAACAGGCAGCTGGCACTGTGGCTCTCGTTAATAGGTTAGTCCAAGAAATCATATGAAAAGTACTCCAAAGTGTGGACAAAACACAAGAAAGTGGATAAAACCAAGCATGGAGCATCAAAAATTATAGATACATTTGCAATGTATCAAGCATAGGGGTAAGGAGTAAAAATATACCTAAACAGATCTATCCAACTGATTTTGCAAAATAATTTTGACACTCTACATCAGCCGTTAGCTAGGTTATCCTATAGGTTGGACCAATGGGGTATCGCAACTACTGAGCTCTGATACCACTTTGTAACACCCTTGAATAGGCCCTATGCAAGTTTTAGCGATTTCTGCCAAACCTGCATAGAAACGATTCAAAGATGCCCACCCGGCACTTGCGTGCGGGTGGAAAACGAAGTAATATCATTACACAATAGTCCACGATGGAACCCAAAGAACATATATATACAACGACTCCATGAGGCAAGAATACAGATATACAATACAAAGACCCAAATCACCTTGAAAATGATACAACATCCGAGTACGAATAAGATGCAAATAAGAGCGCTGAAGAATAATCAATTGCATCCATTACCCTACCTAGGCCAAGCCGGATGGGTAACCCTGCTAACGATATCGATCTCAAACCTGCTAAAACGAAATGTGTGCCGACAAAGGGCAAAGGAAAAAGAAAGCGGTCAGTACTGAGGCCAGTACACGGAGAGTCTAGAATTTGGCGGCTCTCGTCTACGTAGGTATGGTGGACTGAAGCGGCAGCGAAGCATGCGCTAAACAACCTATAGAGACTCAACACAACTGTCAGCTATTAGAGAGGGATAAGAAAGGCCTATTCTAAACCACCTGATACTAACACCAAACATACCCATCATGGTATTTCCCTCTCGACACCAAACGAGGAAGTCATTCTGAGGAAACTCACACAGTTGGCAGTTTTATTCATTCTTTCCATGGTGGTTATCCAACTTACTAGTCATATCAGATACAAGTCAAATTATAAAAGTAATTATTTATAGTTTTGTATGATCGAGAAACTATGCCCCAAGTCGTCCATAACCGTGGACATGGCTTTTCGAAAAGATTTAACGCTGCAGGGGTGCACCAAAGTATCCACACACACTTCAAACCTTATTGTTAGATCCGAATATTAGCAAGAACCTGAACATACACCCAACGGTATGCGACGGGGCCTCGGACACGATGTTTCCTAGACCCAAAGCAAGTACATGGGGGCCACCCCACTAAGCTACCCACAACAAAGTCGGCCGACTCCGAGACGGACCCAGGGTTTGTGCCAATGACTGTAAACGATTGGGAACCCGAAAGTGCGACTGGGCTTGTCGATACCGTGAAAACTTTCCACAATTCCTAAACAGTACAGGTGCTCCACGCGCAATCGTAATTAAAGCAGTAAAGCATGGCATAAGTATAGGATAGTAATAAAGCCCCAAACTACTTTATAGCCCCCAACACAGTACTTTAAAATCTGGTAGTAAGACGATGGGGTGCCCACACACCCACCTATGGTTAGCGCGCTCGATCTCGGAACAGGTGTCAAGAACTCGGGTCCTAGGTGGACACAAGTGGGCAGTTAAAAACCAAATATGGACTATTACCCACCGGTGCCTCTATATTATATCTATTTCCAGCATTTTAGTTAACAAATTATAATGAAAGCCATGATCATCTCCACCATTAAACATCTGCACCATTAAGCATGTACCAACCTTCCATCAACGTTTATCAAACAATAGGCAATAGGATGTGTCCAAGGCAATATACAGGCTGCAAAGATTATAAATGGTACACGAAAACTAAAGCATCGCAACAGGGATAGCAATAGGTCAACAGGAAGGAAGTAAAGACTAGAAATGCAAAATAGGTAGAAAGGGGAGATTGCTCGCCTGGAAACATTGCCGAAGATACATTATCCGAAGAACTTGTCGATACTCGCATCAACTCAACGGCCTAATCCCTAAAGAACCAAAGCACTAAAAGAAACACTGGATGCACTATTTAATACTACGGCAAAAGATCGGGCATGATGTATGTATGATGTATGACATGGAAAAGATGTGACGCGATTAGGGCAATAATAAGCGGAACCGGGGTCCCGACAATTAATTAGGAGGTTCAACTTTTTTAGATACCCCGCAATTTAAATATTCACTTAACAGGGCAAAACATGGCATCAGTTCGCTACAAGAATTTAAATGGAGCCAATATAAGACAAGAATAGCCGGCATATGCACTCCATATTTAATTATGAGGTGAATCGACAAAGTACCCCACAACCCCCAAATAATGTATGCGACATATATGATTTATATGCAACAGGTGTATGTCATATTTTATAAAAATAAGGGGGATCTCGGATAGGGTCACACATAGGGGACTCAGCGATCTTGGGGTTCGCCGAGGGTTCGGGTTCTATGGGGTAGAGGACGGTCTCTGGGATTGGTCTCTAGATCATCGGGTCCGGGGACTTGGTCTTCGAATCCATGTAAGCATACTCGGGGTCTCGACGTCTTCGGGCTCGAGATGAAGAACTTTGTGTCCTTGTTGGAGTTTTCAGGTGATGGTGTCAAACTCTTGCGTAGCCCTATAGGCACCAGAGATCTTGTCTATAGGATGGCTTTAGAACGATCTCACAGAGGCATCTTGTTGTTAGCACCGTTCTCGTCGGTGCCCTTCGGGTAACACCAACATGAACCACGTATGCATGTACATGGAACTACCAGCATCTGGACAAATAGGTCAACATGTAGTGCAGATCTGGGGCGCCCTTACTAGCATCTGAGAGGAAAAAGCCAGCACGGAAAGGGTCTTGGGCGATGCGACCGTGGCTGTAGAGAGCGTGAATGAAGCGTCTCGCCGAAGGGATCGCAGGGGCATGGCCTGGGGAATGGATGGCGACGGCCAGGAGACACGAGTCATGGCAGAGGAAGGCGAGCGAAAGGACAACAGGGACCTCGCGAGGCGGCGCTACTCGCGGCAGAGGCGGGTCAGCGGGCTTTCGGACGCAGCAAGGGTGGGGTTGCTGCGCGGCGACGCACCAGCGGGCGGTGGTGACCAAGGCGGCAGAGGAAAGGTTCTCATCATATTGCATGGGCCGATGAGAGCACCCCAACAGGGCAAATCAATGAATCATTTGGAGAAGGATTGTATTCGCCACCTCCTGATACGCTTCTGGACTGCATGGCGGCATTCCGAGGGGAAGTATATGCATTATTGAGAATGGAGACATCTTGTCGACCAACATCCAGTTAGAGCAGCGTGCGAGCACTGTCACGATGGCCGAAATAATTTCAGCCCCAGTCTTTGAGCAGGTACGCGGAACTTACAAATTTTACCTTGTGGAGTCAGATGGTGATCTTCTTCTTGTATTGAACGAGGATTTCACCAAAGGGCAACCGATGTTGTACCGGCTGGACACGAAGAACCGCTCTCTCGAGGCCATCGGTGACACTGGAAGTCGTGCCCTCTTTGTTGATTACAATCGGTATATCTCCATTGACACCAGGTTACACCCCACAGTCAAACCCGGTTGCATATACTACATGAATTATATCAGACTGTACGATCATGAGGTTCAAGCCTGGGAAGAGGAACCAACAATGGTAATGCATAGCTTAAGTCTGGAACATACACCGAGGCCTTACCCTCTAGACGAGATACTGGCAGCACATTGCAGACGGAGAGAGTTCTCTGAATATGTGTTGCCGCATGCGAGAGCCGCCGACGACGAAATTTATAGGGTAGAATGAATCCTATATTCATTCTAGGTTATTTGCTAGAATTTTCAGGTCTATTTTTCGAAGTAGAAATTTTTACTATATTTATATTGTTTCGATCAGCAGTATGCGTATTACCTTTCAAACAAAATTGTAATGTATTTAATTTTAGTACTTTCAGAATTCAAAGTATTTATTTTTAGTAGCTTCTTTCATAATTCTCTTTGTTCGACATGGGCATCAGCTTAGCGCCAGAATTCAGGTTCCACATGGAAAATTGCACAATAACATGTTGGTGGGCAGCACCAGCCCTCGAACCTGGGATGCGCGCCGTCGAAGTTGGAGGAGGCGGGCCCGCCAGTCAAAAAACATGCCACGTATGCATCCCCTATTTCTGATGCCCTTTCAAAAAAATAAAACACGCCACGTCTTCATCCCCGGTTTCTGATGGTGTTGCTACAATCTACGGTACATGGTGGCATAGAAATAATATTGTATAAACATGATGGCACAATCATCAACATTTCTAAAATTAAACCCGGTCTCCTACCTGTCCTGGTACATTGCCTGATGAGGTGGATAGCCACGATCGATCTTTTTAATACGTTCGCACACTTATGCTAAGAAGGAAAATAAAGATTGAGCGGTTAATGCAACGAGTGTCGAATTATTACACTCTAAGGAAATGGGAGATGGTTATTTTCCCGCATGCTTGTAGTCCAAACCTACTATCAGTCTTTCACTCCCCTTCTCCGACCAACCACAGTTCACCATGCGCACCTCCTCCGCGTCGCACCAACTAGGGTAACATGGCCCCGCCTAAGAAGCCGCAGCTGCGACAGCCACCGAAACTGGGGTATTTAGCCCCTCTAAGGCAAGCCATGAAGCTCTACTTCAAGGCCGGTCTCCCATTGCCCTGCCAGGCGGATAATTTCCCCGAATGTGCCGAATCGGCCGCGGTGGCAACGGCGGCGTCATCGGCGCCAGATGCGGCAAGCAGGGCCAAGAGAGCGATGTGCAGAAATCGCGCGGCGGCATTACGGCATTCTCTAGGCAGTGGGAACAAGGTACGTATCAAATCGTTCATGAGAGCATGCCTCCGAGGGCACACACCCTCGAACAGGGCAGCGCCAAGGTCTAGGAACTCTCGCGTCCATGCTTCGGTGCAGACTACCTTACCGCAGTGCGGGAGGCTGGGAACACGCTGTTTGTGGCAAAAACGCTCCATCCTATGCACCGTCGGAGGTCGTACCGTGGCGGCGACCAAGCATCTATACTAAGCATGCTATATTGTTCGACCACCGGAGCCGGCGGCGGGCATCAGCTCAGCCCCGGAATTCAGGTTCGAGTTCACATGGACCTACGATCCCAAGAAGGAGATGCCGAATTTCAGTTTCGAAGAAATTGTTGCATCGGTGCGGATGGTCCAACTGAACCAGGACTGGCGCTCACAAATCGCTCGTGCATGAACGATTCAGATTTCTTGTAGTTTGGCGGGAAGCCAATAGATCAGTTTGGGTTAAATGATCAAAGAACTTATGTCCTCTCCAGGCAATTGGCCAGCCAACTTTTTTGGATGTAGTTTCTTAAGTGTAGAATTGTTTAGTTCAGACTGAAGAATAGCTTTTGTAGACGAAATGCTGACGAATTGTTCTATAAACTAGTAGGAAGTTTAGCCCACTTTTGTGCAGGTATAAGACCCTTTTGTATGGAAGTACTACTATTGTAAGAAAATACTATCAAGTATCTATTTCCTTCAATTACTAGTCGTGGTTAAATCAGTTAACTGGCATTTTTTATCCCAGACTACAGATTTTGCATCTACTGTCTGTGTTGTAAAACATTTTTCCTTTGTCTTGTGTTGTCTGCAAAATGGTCCTGTAGTTCAACGTGTTACAAATGTAGCTACCTTGTACTTGAAGAGGAGATGGACTACATTTTCCTGGCATCCACAGAATTGACATTGCTCATTGCTAGACCACCCTCTTTTCATAAGATTGTTCTTGGTTATTCACAGAAATTATAAAGCACGGTGTCAACTACATCGATTCAAACTACATGCGCCACCGAAACTGTATGCGCCGTCGTGAAACGGTGGTGGTCATGTGCCATCAATCCTTCCAGGCCAACACTGCAGGCGACAAGGATGCTTTCTGGTAGCCTCTTCGGATCCCTGAATGCCATGTACCGATTCCAGAACCTCCTCCAGGTGGATGATGACCAGGTGCTTCCAGCAAAGCTGTCGCCCTGCCCTGCTTGGAATCTGCACCTCGTACATCTTAAGAACGGCGTCAGGATCTTTCAGCCAGGCCTTTACCTCGATGACCCATATGTTGCTCGGTGGCACGATTTCCACCAGCTCGGCACCAAGGCTACTGACGACCTGCTTGAGGGCCTCCGGCTCCCAAGCATCCAATGGGAGGCCATCAAAGCAGAGTTTGGAGAAGAAACAAAGCTTCCCCACGCGATCGTCCCACCCATAGGCGCGATGCCAATGCATGAAGCTCATATTCTCCCCGCAACACTCGAACCAACGGGAAGAATGCAGAACACGCTCAGTGTCTGAGCTAGGCTCGAACCGGACAAAAAATCGAATGGCAGCGCGCATACCTCAATCTTGACCTCATTTCGTCTGATCCCAAAACAAGACCTTAAAGTCGACAGCAACTCTGTCGGCGACACGGCGGGACAGACGCCCAGCACGGTGGCCATGAGAGCGTGGTCGTCAAACTGCTATGCCAGGTCTACCATGCCTCGGGTGCACGGCAGCACGCAACTTCCCGAGGCCGGTCGCCGGCGGGATCGCTCGAAGGGACACGCTCCGTTGTGCGAGAAGGACTAGCCAGAGGCGAGATAGTAGTCCGGGGACGCGAAGCTACGATATGGCGGACGATGCAACGACGAAGGGTGCGAGCTTCGATTAGAGGCATGGGAGGTTGACCGGACATGGCGGGGACGCAAATTTTAGAGCAAGTGCGAGCTCGGATCCGAGATGAGCAGCCGGAGCTGAGCAAATGTTATGGAAAGGGGAGCAGGGGAGAAGACCAGAGCAGAGCAAAGAAATAGATCTGGTCCACTCAGCGATTTGGTCCACCTAGGGGTAAGCTAGTCCATGACCGCAAAAGATAATGGGGAATACTGATAGGGCGGGCCAAGAAGAGTTGACCTAACGGCGGTGTTTGAGTTCAACCGTTTTTCGTCTAGTTCAAATGACCGTTTGGCCGTTAGATTTGTATTCACCCCCATTCGGCCCTTCTGGACAATTGGCGATTCTACTACGGCCCCTCCGGGCGATTGATGACAACTCGGCTACCGCGGGGCACTCACCCGGGAAGTTTGGTACCGCAAACGAACATTCCCATGGTTTTGGTAGCAGGATAGTAGGATTATTGAAGTTGGAATGACATCTACCAAGAGGAGTTCCGGCTAATTATGGGTTGCTCGCCTACACATATCTCTATAAGATTATAATTGTTCCATTTACCACTCGTCCACCTGGCACATTCACTATCACCATGAACTGAATTTCCCCGTGCCTTCTTTCACCATCTGCAGGAAACAACAAACAAGCACAGTTGTTCTTTACTTTTATGCGTTATATTTCTAAAGTTTACATTTTAGTTCTATTTAAATCTATCGCATTTAATCAAAACCCATCCCCATTCTTATTTCAACACTTGCTATCAATTCACTCGAAGACCTGTGACAACTTCGGGTGTGACAGAGACTTCACCAATAGACACTTACCTTTGGGCTCCCTGTGGGATCGATATCTGAACTTCAAAACTAGCTACAAACGATCTATGCACTTGCAGACGTCAAGCTATTTTCTGGCGCCGTTGTCGGGGAGCTAAGCACTAAGTGTTTGTCTTTTGACATTTCAGGTGTTGCTAATACAAAATGTTCTCCTTAGGAGACAAAGGGTCTACACATTCTGGTAGGACCTACCTGCCGGATTATATTTAGCTTGTGACTGCTCTGGGAAGTGAAGAAATTATTGAAAAAAAAATTAAGATCGAATAAAGTTGAAGTTGAAAACCTGAGTGATATTATGGAAATCATGTCTATTTGCAGGACAACTCCTATGAAACCTGAGAAAACTCCCAGGGAATACAGTGCTCCAAGTTCTGAATTTCTTAAGCAACCAATAGAGTTCCCTAATCCTGGAGTTAGATAATGTCGATTTTATGGTAGAATTATTAAAAATTTGCAGGAGAAAGCTTTCAGTGGAAGGGAAGATGAAGACCCAGGAAGACATATTAGAGAGTTTGACGATGTGATAACATCTCTTGGACCAAAAGGTTTGCCAAGAGACTTCTCTCGTATTAAATTATTTCGATGGTCTCTTAAAGGTAAAGCTCTAGACTAGTTATATTCTCTCCCTCGCCATTACATTAAATGTTTGGAAAACTGCATTACTAAATTCATAAACAGGTTTCTTCCTTTTAAAAAGGTAACTGAACTAAGAAAGAACATAGGCCATTTTAGTCAGAACGTGGGAGAAAACTAGCCACAAGCCTGGGAAAGATTCTTTGGAATGATCAATAGTATTCCTAATCATGGCTATTCTGAACTAACAATCTGCCACATATTTTATCATGGTCTCAATACTCAATGTAGAGAATTTCTTGACTTCTTAGCAGGAGGATCAATAAATACTTTAACTATTAAAGAATGTTTGGAATTATTGTCTGCTAGGACAAATAATGATTCTTTATATAATCCTGATTAAGACATTAAGCCGGAAAAAGGGATACTTCCGATAACTCCAGATCTTATGCCTGAGGTATGTAAAACTGTGAAAGAAAAAGGTATACCTTCTGAACTTGCTAAAGAAAACAAAGAGGATTTTTTACAAGTTTTAACTGAAGAAGATGAAACTATAAAAGTTTTTCAAGAATTAAAACATCAACAACTAAAATCTCATAATAACTTGCATAAGCATTTCCAAAAACACAAAAGATTTTGGTGGAACTCACCGAAAATTATGATGAGATTGGCCAAGAAATAAAACTATTTCATAAGTAGCTTAGTATGATTGAAACCAAGTGTGAACAAATAGCATCTGGTTATCTAATTTTTCTTCATGATGATAAATATATTTCTGTTTCTACTAATGTTGTCACAAGAAGGGGTGCAGTTGTTAGGACCCTTAGGACCACCAGAATACGAAGCTGACAAAGAGCGTAAGGAAAAAGCCTTGCTCGAAGCAAGTCAAGAAGATGATATATTGGTGGATCCTCAAGATGAAACTGAAACACAAGATCAAACCAAGGAGGACCAAAATGATGCACAAGATGATCATTATGACTCTGATGTAGAGACGGTTGATCCAAGAGAAGATAAATAAAGAAGTAAGGAGGATGAAGGTGTTGTATTAGAGAAGAAGAAAATCAATAAGAAACAACAAAAGAAAGCAACTAAAGAGCCTGACTCCCTGAAAAAGGTAAAAGACTAAAGTAAGTCGGGTGAGAAAAAGCTTCCTTATCTAGATCAAAAAAAGAAAACACCAGATGCGGTAATTTATAATTCTTTTACAAAGGCACTTAGTGACCTTCATCTGGATATTCCATTTGCGAATGCAATCGAAGTTCCTACTTATGGTAAATTCCTTCATGATATTCTTAGTAGAAAGAAAGAAATAACTGAAACTGTTGCCATGGTAACTAGCCATCCTGCTAATGGGAAGTTGTTATCTAAGTCTGGAGATCCTGGAATACCAACTATATCATGCTCAATAGGTAAAACAGATATTCATACTTCCTTATGTGATATAGGAGCATGAGTTAGTGTAATGTCATACTCCCTCTATAAAATGTTAGGATTAGGGGAGTATTCTCCTACTACTATCACTTTACAGATGGCTAACAAGTCCACAAAACAACCTGTTGGTATGATTGAGGATGTCTTACTTAGGATAGATGAGCATGTTATTCCCACTGATTTTATCATTCTTGAAATGCTAGAAGATGAAAGATTATCTATAATACTTGGAAGACCCTTCATCAGTACTGCAGGTGTCTCAGTAGATTGTGTAGAAGGGAAGATAATATTCAATGTTTATGATGCTGAGGTCATCTGGTATTTTCCAAAGAAGCTAGAAGCAGGAGAAAGATATGTTCCACCGGCTAAACGAGTTCATGTGGTAAGTGCCATTGATAAGGGGCAACCAAAGATAAGAATTCGAGAAGAGAGAAAAGGTTGAGTGATTCAACCATTCTTAATAAATGCTTAATGGGAGTCAACCCATTTTCTTTAATTTAGTAGAATAGAGAATAAGAAGTTCATCGCATTCCTACCACTTTTTCACAGACATTCTTACGGAAGTGCACCCATGAAGATGCAGCTGTCAAAACATAGTAGAAATGTCGATCGAATGAGTAGAGAATAATAATAAGAATAAAAGTTTGAGTTTTCTATTTACAGAAGCTAAAATTTTGCTTTTAATAAGCTAATGTTGGTCGACAGTTTTTACTATCAATTTTCTATTAAAACTTGGTATTTTGCTAAGTTATCGGATAAGAAGGTATCCTCGAAGAAATAGAATTTTTTTGACGATGACTGATGGTTTAACAACCAACTATACGGTAGGAATAAAAATTATGGCCGTATAGTTCCGATCGTATAATTATCTTTGCCATCAACAAATTTTCTTCGAAGGCACGGAGCGTTTAACGACCAACTATACAGAGGGAATAAAAATTCTGACCGTATAGATATCGATGCCTTTGTACAAAAATTTCCGAAAGGTACTGAGAGTTTAACGACCAACTATATGCCATAAATAAAAATTATGGCCGTATAGTTCCGGCCGTATAGATATCGATGCCTTCATAGAATTTTATTCCAAAAGTACTGGGAGTTTAACGACCAACTATACGACAGGAATAAAATTCCGGCCGTATAGTTCCGGTCATATAGATATTGATGCCAGTTTTATAATTTTATCTCGAGAGACAGATAGTTTAATGACCAACTATACGACGGGATCACTTTGATGCGGCTGTATAGTTGCACCTGTATAGTTGTTTTCCTGTATAAAGAAACCCTAGTTGGCGGCAGCGCCGCAACTATACATGCGGAGCACCATCAGCCGCCCATATAGTTCCGGCCGTATAGTTCGGTGCGACCACAAAATCTCACCGGGGTGGCTAGGTCTTCCTCCTCTCCTCATTATTTCTCTCATATTCTCTCTCCAAACCTCTCAAAATCCACCTAGAACTCTTGATTCTTCACGGAGTTCATTCGTTTGAGTGGGGGAATCAACAGATCGGTATGTTTCTCTCCTTATCCATGCTTTATTCAGATTTCCATTGTTGAAATTATCACATTCATTTGAGTGCGATCAGTTTTTGAAAAGTTGACACAATTGACGCAAGGAACGATGTCAGTTGATGAGTACTACATGGAGATGGAGATGCTTATGCAGCGTGCTAGGGTTCGTGAATCCCTTGAGATGACCATGCAGCGATTCCTCAACAATTTGAAGTTACCAATCAAGAGAATTGTTCGTCATCACAAGTATGAGACTATGAGTGAGCTATTGCCCCATGCTAGAAAGGCAGAATCAAAGTTGGCTGAAGAAGCTAAGTCACGTGCGAGGTTTCCGTCTACCAGTCAGTTTTCGGCGAGGTCTACAGCACCGCCACCTACAGCGCCACCTGCAGTGGCTGCTAGCCACCCTTCACCATCGGCCAAGCCTGCTTCCACGTCTTCTTATGGTTTCAATGCTAGGAAGCCCGCTGCTCCTGCTGCTATCTCGGGTTCCAATATGTCAACCGCGCATACGCGTGATGTGGACTGCCATATTTGTGGAGGTCAGGGACACTACAAGAGTGAATGTCCCAACTGCAAGGTGATGTTTGTCAATGAACAAGGAGAGTATGAGAGTGGAGATGATGTTGATACTCATGGCGATGATGGATATGACAGTGAGGACGGTATGGATGCCTTCCCTGAGCATGCACCTAAGATAGTGGTCTATCCACGTACCCTTAGTGTGCAGCCTATTGTTGATTCTCGGCGTTGCAACTTGTTCCAAACAAAAGCACTCGTTGGCCCTAACAAAGCTTGCAAGGTAATCACTGATGAAGGTTGCTGCAGAAATCTTGCAAGTAAGGAGTTATGTGCCAAGCTGAATTTGACTTATTACCTCATCCCAAGCCCTACTACATACAATGGATGAGTGAAAATGGTGAGATGAAGGTAAACCATATGATACGTGTGAATTTTGAAATAGGACCACACAAGGATTCTATTGACTTTTATTGGGTCGGCCTTGGCTTTATGATCGCCATGTGCAACACAATGGCCGTGCCAATACATATCACCTAGAGTTTAAGGGAAAGAAGATTAATTTGCAACCAATGACACCACAGCAGATTGTAAATGAGTCTTGTCAGAAGATAGAAGTGAACTTGAAGGAAGCATCTACAGATAGGCGAGAGAGTGTTGCAGGTGTACATGATGTAATAGAGCCCAAATAGAGTGATATAACGAAAAGTGAGAGAGTGGCTGGTCTAGTGATATTAGCCACCATGGAAGATATGAGAGAATTTCGTGAGGATCATACAGGCATGCCACTTATGCTCATGCATAAGGGCCAGGTATTGGTTTCTAACGACATGACCCCAATTTTTCTTGGTGTACCTACTATTTTGCAGGATTTTGGCGATATGTTTCCAGAAGATGTAACCACATGATTTCCTCCATTGCGTGGCATTGAGCATCAAATCAACTTGATCCATGGTGCCACATTTCCAAACCGTGCACCCTAAAGGACCAACCCCGAAGAAACAAAGGAGATACATAAACAAGTACAAGCATTGCTGGATAAAGGTTACATTCGTGTTTCTCTTAGCCCTTGTGTTGCTCCTGTTATTTTAGTTCCTAAGAAAGATGGTACACATGTTTGTAGATTGTAGAGATATGAATGACATCACTATTCGATATCGTCATCCTATTCCATGCTTAGAGGATATGCTAGATGAACTGAGTGGTGTTGCTATTTTCTCCAAGATTGATTTGCGTAGTGGTTATCATCAAATTAGGATGAAAAAAGGGGATGAATGGACAACTTCTTTCCAAACAAAATTTGGTTTGTATGAGTGGTTAGTTATGCCGTTTGGTATTACTAATGCACCTAGTACTTTCAAGAGATTGATGAATCATGTTTTGAGAGTATTTATTGGTTGTTTTGGGTTGTTTATTTTGATGATATACTTATCTATATCCACAACGAAACTGAACATTGTAATCATATCTGACAAGTTTCGCAAGTGTTGCGTGATAATAAATTGTATGCTAATCTTGAGAAGTACACATTTGCAAAAGATAAGGTCATATTTCTGGGATTTGTTGTATCTAAGCATGGGGTAGAGGTAGATCAATCTAAAATTGAATCAATTCAGAATTGGCCTATTCCCATGAATGTTAGTCAAGAGTGTAGTTTCCATAGATTAGCTGGTTTCTATAGGCGCTTTGTGGAGGATTTTAGCACTATTGCTGCACCATTGAATGATTTGACTAAGAAAGGTGTGCCATTTGTGTGTGGAACATCCCAAGATATTACATTTGATACATTAAAACGTATGCTTACTTCTGCACCATTACTTGCATTACCTGATTTTGTGAAGCAATTTGAAGTTAAATGTGATGCTAGTTGTATAGATATTGGTGGCGTTTTGATGCAAGAGGGTCGCCCTATAGCATATTTTTTGAGAAACTTACTGGTGCTAGATTGAACTATCCTATTTATGATAAAGAATTGTATGCACTTGTTAGAGTACTTGAAGTTTGCAACCTTATTTGTGGCCAAAATAATTTATCATACATTATGATCATTACGCATTGAAGTATTCGAAAGCTCAATCAAACTTGCATAGAAGATTAGCTAAATGGGTTGAGTTTATTGAATCTTTTCCGTACATCATTAAGTATAAGAAGGGAAAGGAGAATGTAGTTGCTGATGCTTTGTCTAGGAAGAACATTCTATTAACCAATCTTGATGTTAAAATTTCTAGATTAGAGAGTATTTGTGCACTTTATGCAACTGCCCATGATTTTGTTGAACCATATCGTTTGTGTGCTCTTAAAAACACATGGGATAAGTATCATATACATACTGGATATTTGTTTAGAGCTAACAAATTATGCATTCCAGAATCGTCGTTGCGCTTGTTCTTAGTGCAGGAATCACATGATGGTGGTTTGATGGGTCACTTTGGGCGTGACAAGACATTGCTCATGCTCGCTGATCATTTTTATTGGCGCAAGATGAGGCGTGATGTCTACAGATTTGTGAGCCGCTGTATTACATGCCACAAGTCGAAATCCAAGCTGCAGCCTCATGGTTTCTATACACCACTCTCTGCACCTACTACACCGTTGGAAGACACTAGTATGGATTTTGTGCTAGGTCTACCTAAACACAGAGAGGTCATGATTCTATATTTGTGGTAGTGGATAGGTTCTCTAAGATGGCTCATTTTGTTGCCTGCCACAGAAGCAACGATGCGTCACATGTTGCTAACTTGTTTTTCAAGGACATCGTGAGATTACATGGAGTACCTAAGACGATTGTTTCTGACTATGATGTGAAGTTCATGAGCTACTTTTGGAAGATCTTATGGGGGAAGTTGGGAACGAAGCTACTATTCAGTACTACATGTCATCCCCAAAATGATGGTCAGACAGAGGTGGTGAATCGAACATTATCACAGCTGCTGAGGACTATGATTAAAAAGAATCTGCGGGAGTGGGAAGTGTGTTTGCCACATGTTGAGTTTGCATACAACAGGGTTGTGCATTCAACTACTCAGCTTTGTCCTTTTGAGGTGGTGTATGGTTTTAAGCCATTGATGCCAATTGATTTGTTGCCTTTGCCATTACATGAGAGAGTTGATATGGAGGCATCAAAACGTGCTAAATATGTGAAGAAGATTCATGAGAAGACTCGAGAGGCTATTGAGAATGAAGGCAACAACATTGCTGCTACGAGGAATCAAGCAAGGAAGAAAGTTTTGTTCCAGCTTGGTGATATGGTATGGGTGCATCTACCTAAGGATAGGTTCCCGCAACTTTGGAAGTCAAAATTGAAGCCACGTGGTGCTAGTCCTTAGAAGGTGTTAGCCAAGATTAATGATAATGCCTACTCAATTGATATACCTATTGATGAGTTTGGTAGAGTTAGTAACAACTTCAACGTTGTTGATTTATCACCATATGATGGAGAAGATGTAACTACCTCGGTGAATTACGCTCTTAGTTAATGCCTGGATGAACGAAAGTGGTTAAAATAGTACGATGGGGCCCAGGGCCACTCACAGTAGACCTTTCGGCCATCCTAACCACTTTCAGACAACGAGACAAGAACGAGCGGCGTAATCGCCAGGCGAAGGGATCAACTACATTCACAAATGAGTATGTATGCAAGCCACATACAACAGTCCTCAGAGCCATTCCATCTAAAAGAAATAGAAATATAGCAACGCCATACGGCAAGATCCAAATGTCCTAGATAGATATAATAATTTAGGATAGCTCCTCATACATCACACATCAGAGTATCAGGCGGAAGCGGAAAACAAGATCCGAGTACAAATAAGAAGCAAATTGGCATAAGATGCCCCATAAATAAACACATCCCGCCCACAGATCTCACGGATCCCCGTTCCCAGAATCTCTACACCGAATGATCGTTGCCAACATCATCTGTCTCTTCCACCCAGTATCCATCTTGCGGGTACACCTGTTCATTTGAATCAAACAATTTATCGTGTGAGACCCTAGGGGTACTCAGCAAGTCTTTATGCCGCTAAAGGGGACACAACCTGGGGTGACGCAATTGCAGCAAAAGATAATACCTAACAATTCTACAGATACTCGCTAACCATCCGCCTAACCAATGATAGAGGGATGTCCGTGAATTAAGAACAACAGTTATAACAGTATAATTAACAGATCCATCCTCCTCCTAGCTTACCAACTAGGAAGCGGACGAACAACCCCCATCATCCGTTGGCAGTTTTATTAACCATTCCATGAGTATTGCACTATTTACTAGTCAAGTACTTAGTCAATTTAAAAGCGGTACTTTAGTTATGCTTGTCTATGATCGAGAAACTGTGCTCCAAGTCGTCCATAACCGCGGACACGGCTTTCAGAAAGATTTACCCTGCAGGGGTGCACGAATAGCAACACACACTGGATCAACCTCGGAAAAACCAAATCAAAACCCAACAAGGCATTCACGACAAAGCAATCACTGGATTCAAAAATATTTCAGGGGGCCACCTCATTAAGCTACCCGCGACGAAGTTGGCTGGCTCTGAGACGGACCCAAGGTTTGTGTGGACGGCGGTAAACGACTGGGAACCCGAAAATGGAACTGGGCTTGTCGATACAGCGAAAACGTGTCACGATCCAAAACAGTACAGGTGCTCCTCGCACAATCTTAAATAAAGCAGTAACATGGCATAAGTACAGGATAGTAATAAAGCCCCAAACTAATTGTGGCCCCAAGAAATAAGAATGAATCAAGCTCTGGCTCAGGGGGGTCCATAAGGCCTCCCGGATGTGGATAGTGCGAATAGTCAAGGAACAGGAATCAAGTACTCGGGGTCCTACGGGACACAAGTGAGCAGGAATAACCAAATAGCAGATATTGCTCACCGGTGCCTCTTTCATTAGTTATCCCATTACTACTCAGGTTAAGTTGTTTAGGTACCTCGTTATTCATCAGACACTCACATACCCTACACATGCTTTGCTACGACTCGCATGGCTCAAACAACTCCTGTGGTAATGGCTCATGGGATGGAGGAACAAGCTTTGGTGGGGTTTAATAGTAAAGGCTATGCAGTACTTGGGATTCAATTTAATGCAATCGCGACTCAATGATGCAAGAATAAGATAGAGGAAATAGGTACTGTATGTATGCAAGCATGTGGTAGTGCTTGCCTGGCAGCTCAGTTGAAGCGAGAGATGGATCTGGGTAGTACTCCTGTGATTCCTGGTAATTCTCCTGCTAGGCGTCTATTCGAAGAAGAACCAAACCAACAAGGGCCAACATAAATAAAGTGCACAAGCATATGAATTAAAATGCGACAAGCAAACAAGCATGCCATGATGAATGATGCACAATTTGCATGCCATTAAAGTAGCATGGTAGAGGTGAGGTGTGGTTGCAAGAAATAAAGCATTTTATTATTTATTTAACCAATTTTTATTGTCAGAAACAGTTCAGATTTTTATTAACAACATGATGCATGCTTCAATTCAGAACAAGGACTGCATAAATAGAACGGGCTCGTCGCACTGATCGATTTAGACATATTATTTGTCAAATTTGGAGTTATAAAACAAAAGTTATTAATTAGTTAAGGAAAAGGGCATTTTATTGTAATTTTAATCATCTCGAAAATTTAAAGTGTTCAAAACATATTTTGAAGGGCATATTTGAATTCCTCACATTTTCTGATTCCAAAACATATATTATATGTATTATTTGGATTTGTATTTTAAAAATAATTTGAATCTGAATTTGATTTGAATTTAAATCAATTTGGAAAATGTTTAAATAAAAACAGACAGCCAGAAATACTTTTCTTACTCAGTCAGATCCAGCCACAGCCACTGACGGGTGGGCCTTGCGCTGACTGGGGCCACACACGGGGAAAACTTTTGCCACTGCGGCTCTGGCTAGCCCACGCGGATGACAAGCGGGCCCAGCGGCTGCGGGCCCACGTGACAGTGGGGATGCCCCCAGAGGCTGACTGGTGGGGCGCAAGCTGGACCGCGGGTTACGACCTGAGAAAGAAAAGGGGTTTTCTGCAATAATGTTTGAGCGACTGACATGTGGGGTCTCTAGGAGCGCGGGTTGCGAGCGAAACAAAAAGGGGGGCTTAATGTAATTTTCCACGGCCTGGGTACTGTTCTTCGTGTTCATCGTCTGACGGATAGTGTGCGCGCGGCGCGGAGCGGGGGCTCAAACCCAGGACGCGGGCGTGCGCGCTGAGGTGGCTAACCAGTGCGGTAGGGCGAGGGGAGTTGACAGGTGAGGGGCTGGGGCCTAGGTAAGCTTGCTGCGGCACGGAAAACCTGCAGACGCCGGCGAGCTCTGGGGCACGGTGGACGTTCGGTGAAACAAACGACGGGGCTAGGGAGGTCAGGTAAAGGTGGCCGTGTGGGCACGGGCAGGTAAAGGTGGCCTCAGCCTTTTCCTCCTTCTCCTCGAGCACGTGGGGGGGAGCTGGGGCTTGTCCTGGGGCTGGGCAGCGGCAGGAGGGAGGCTGGAGGTGGGGACGGTGTGGCGCAGCTGTAGGGTGGGGCTAGCACGCGGTAGAGAGAAGAGAGAAAGGAGAGGGTGGTTAGCTCGGGCTAGGTCTAGATGGGACTCGGGTTAGGGCTTGCTAGGGTTAGCGAGAGGGTTAGGGTTAGCTGAGGTGGCCAGGGAGAGAGAGGGAGGTCAGGTGGTGCCCATGGGAGAGAGAGATAGAGATAGAGAGGAGAGATCAAAGTTAGGGTTTAGTAGAATTAGATTAGGAGAAGAATAAAGAGAGAAGCTAGGTTTAAATTTTATTAGGTATTTAGATTTTGATTTATGTTTATGAGGCCATACCAAGAAGGAACATGGAGCTTGATCTAGCTTGAGCTGATGTGGAAGAGAAACAAGAAAGAAAGAGGAAGAAAATAAATAGGTGGAAAGGTTCTCATATGATCATGCATGAAGAAAGTTAAATAAAAGAAGAGATGTGGGTGAGACTATGGGGGGGAATGGTAGGAGATGGTTTCCCAAGATAGGATCCATTAAATCCAAAGAAAATCCAATGGAGTAAAAAGGTGGTGAAGAAGCTTGCATGGCCCATGCAAAAATAATAATGCCATTATTTATTTTGTGAAAACAATAATAATATGATGGCATTATTCTTATGTATTTCCAAGAAGTGTAATAAAGCCAAGCAAAGGAAATTAAAGGACTAGATCCACCCTATTGCCCATGAGCTAGATAAAACCAAAATAAAGACAAACAAGCTCATGGTCTAGTAGGATGGTGGAATTATAAAGTGGTGGAAAAGAGAGATGATGGAATTGAAATAAAAGATATGCCCCCAACTCAACTTGGGCATTTAGACAATATATCAATAGCCAAATACAATATCAAGAGGCAAATACAATTAATAATGCATGTGAGAGAAGAACCAAAAGAAAAAGGGTTTTATATGATGCTCAAATGCAAGGTGGCATGATGACATGAGCATGATATAATTATGATGCAACAATAATATATATGAAGTAGCCAATATCTTACTAGGACAAGTAGCATTACAATTGTTAGACAATTGGGATGCTACAACTCTCCCCCACTAAACAGGAATCTCGCCCCGAGATTCTAGGAAGAAGAAGACTCAAAGAGGGTAGGATACTTGGCACAGAGCTCATCTTCACGTTCCTAGGTGGCTTCATCAACGGAATGGTGCGACCACTGCACCTTGCAGAACTTGATGGACTTGTTGCGAGTCCTTCTTTCTGCGACTTCAAGAATTTTTGTGGGGTGTTCTTGATAAGACAGATCTTCTTGTAGATTGATGAGTTCATGGTCCACGGTCCTGTCGGGATCCTTGAAGCACTTCTTGAGTTGAGAGATGTGGAAAACATCATGGACTTTGAGTTGTTCAGGGAGCTCAAGAGCATAAGCAACTTCTCCTCTTCTTCCACGAATTTTGAAAGGACCGATGTATCTAGGAGCAAGCTTTCCTTTGATACCAAAGCGGTGCGTGCCTCTCATGGGAGTGACACGAAGATAAACGAGATCACTAGGGACATACTCCATGTATGTGTGCTTTCTGTCATAATTGCACTTCTGGCAACTTTGAGCAATCTTCAGATTTTCAAGAATGATGTGAACTTTCTCCTCCGCTTGAGTTACAATGTCGGGGCCAAACAATATTCTTTCACCTGCGCCCGACCAACCAATCGGAGTTCTGCATTTGTGACCATAGAGAGCCTCAAATGGTGCCATCTTTATACTTTTCTAGAAACTGTTGTTGTAACAGAATTCAGCATAAGGAAGACATTCTTCCCACTTCATGCCGAAAGAGATAACGCAAGCACGAAGCATATCTTCTAGAATCTGATTGATCCTTTCAACTTGTCCTTGTGACTGAGGGTGGTAAGCGATGCTGAAGTTTAGTTTTGTTCCCAAAGCATTTTGGAAACTTCCCCAGAACTTGGAAGTGAAGATGCTTCCACGGTCTGAACTGTTCTCAAGAGGAACTCCATACAGAGAGACAATTCTGTTGATATAGAGCTCAGCCAACTGAATTGCAGAAATTGTTTCCTTGACTGGCAAGAAGTGAGCTACTTTGGAAAGCCTGTCAATGACAACAAAGATTGCATTGTTGCCCTTCTGCAACCTTGGAAAACCAGTGATGAAGTCCATCTCTACTTTCTCCCATTTCCATTCCGGAGGCTTCAATGGCTGTAGAAGACCGGAAGGTTTCTGATGGACAGCTTTAACTCTGCGACAAACATCGCACTCTGAGACATACTTGGAACAATATCGTTTCAAACCAGGCTACCAATATTGTGTTTTCAAGTCCATGTACATCTTAGTGCTTCCAAGGTGGATAGAAAGAACAGAATCATGCGCCTCCTTGAGAACTTGCTCTCTTAAACCCGGGTAGTTCGGAACAAACATCCGGTGTTCAAAGAAAAGAGTGCCTTGGTCATCTACGTGGAATGACTCGTACTTCGGAAGTTGAATGTTGGAGATGATGTTTTTAGTGTAAGGATCCCCAAGCTGAATGGAACGGACCTTTTCTTCCAAGAGAGGTGTTGCTAGAAGGTTCAGAAGATAACCTTGATCCACAATTTCAAGGTTGAGCTTGCGGAATTCCTCGCACAAGAGAGGCTAATGTTCTTCCACCATGAGGTTGTTCACATAAGCTTTTCGGCTAAGAGCATCGGCCATGACATTTGCTTTGCCCGGTGTGTAGTTGATGGTCAAATCGAAATCATTGATTGTTTCAATCCACCTCCTCTGACGAAGGTTGAGATCAGGCTGTGTGAATATATACTTCAGACTCTTGTGATCAGAAAATATCTCACAACGGTTGCCAAGCAAGTAATGCCTCCATACTTTCAAAGCAAAGACAACTGCTGCGAGTTCGAGGTCATGTGTAGGATAGTTGATCTCATGCGTCTTCAACTGTCGAGAGGCATAAGCAACAACTTTCTTTTCTTGCATAAGGACCGCACCCAATCCTTGCAAAGAAGCATCACAGAATATTTGGAAAGGCTTTGATGTATCTGGAGGAACTAAGACTGGTGTGGAAGTGAGCTTCTCTTTGAGTGTTTCAAAGCTTGCTTGACATGCAGGAGTCCAAACATATTTCTTGCCTTTCTTGAGGAGATCGGTAAGAGGCTTCGCAATCTTTGAGAAGTTTTGAACGAAGCAACGACAGTAACTGGCCAAACCAAGGAAACTCCAGACTTCTGTGACATTTATGGGTGGAAGCCAGTCCATAATTGTCTTAATAGTTTCTGGGTTGACGGCAATGCCCTTGGCAGAGATGACGTGACCAAGGTAGGTGACTTGAGGCAGCCAAAACTCACACTTGGAGAACTTTGCATACATGCGGTTCTCACGAAGCTTGTTTAGGACACACCGAAGGTGTTCTTCATGTTCTTCTTTTGACTTAGAATAGACTAGAATGTCATCCAGATAGACCACAACGAACTTATCAAGATACTCCATGAAAATCGAGTTCATAAGCCTCGAGAAGGTTGCAGGTGCATTGGTGAGACCGAAAGACATGACCGTGTACTCATACAGGCCATAGCGGGTGGTGAAAGCTGTTTTAGGGACATCTTCCTTGCGGATCTTGATTTGATGATAACCACTTCTCAAATCCAGCTTAGAGAATACCACAGCTCCAGCTAGCTGATCGAAGAGATCATTAATCCGCAGAAGGGGATATTTATTCTTGATGGTTTTAGCATTGAGTGCCCGATAGTCAACACAAAGTCTATCAGTCTTGTCTCGCTTCTTTTCAAAGATGGTTGGACTACCCCAAGAAGAAGTACTGTGCTGAATGAAACCCAACTTCTCTTGTTCATCCAACTGACGTGTGAGTTCAGCCAACTCAGCAGGACCCATTTTATAAGGCCGCTTGGAGATAGGAGCGGTGCCAGGTTCATGTTCAAAGACAAACTCAACCTCACGATCCGGAGGCATACCTAGCAACTCTTTAGGAAAGACATCTGGAAATTCACAGACTACAGGAACACTCTGAATACCTGCCATAGCATCATCATTCAGAGCCGCCAAAGAATAAAGCTGAATTGCAGGAGTCAGACTTGGAGAATAGACTATATGGCCTTCAGGAATTTTCAGAGAAACCGAACGTTCAGCACAATCAATCACAGCTGCATTTGCTGTCAACCAATCCATGCCCAAGATAACATCAATATCAGAATTGCCCAGAATAATCAAGGAAGCTGGAAACGAAGAGCCACCAATCTCAATTTGATTGCCATGGCTGATATGAGCAGCCCTCATCTTTGACCCAGGAGATTGTACCACAAGACGGTGTAATAAAGCAACCATAGCCAGCTCTTGCTCATGAGCAAACTTGTGAGAAACAAAAGAATGCGAAGCACCAGAATCAAACAAAACTCGTGCAGGAACTGAGTTAACAGGAAGCATACCCATGAAAACTCCAGGTGCATGCTCAGCTTGAGCGGCGTTGACACAGTTGGCACGAGCAACCGTAGACCCCGGCTTAGTGTTGATGTTGAGCGCCCGAGGTGGAGGTGCACGAATCATAGGAGCACTTACCACAGGTCTTGGAGGTGGTGGTGGAAGAGCTTTGTTGTTCATTGGGAAATTCCAGTGCTGATGCCCAGTGTTTCCACAAGTATAGCAAGCACCAGGTGGACGTGGAGCAACGTAGCCAGGGACTCCGCCAGGCGCTCTAGGGTAGTTGTGGTTGTAGCCCCTGGGAGCCGCAGTGAAGGAGTTTGGTGGCCTTGGTGCGTAGCTTGACTGGTCTTGGTGGAGCAGGCAGCGACGGTGGGGTGTTAGGAACCCAGACACGACGCTTAGAAGGAGCTGTCATAGCAGAAGAGCTTGCTGTATCACGGCTGTGTTTCTTTGACTCCTCAAACACTTGCCTACTTGCTTCTTCCTGCAGAGCTGTGTGTTGAAGTTCCAGGAAAGATGCCGGCCTTGCATGAGTGATTGGATATTTGATGGAAGCATTGAGGCCTTGCCTAAACCTCTTTTGCTTCTTGTCATCAGAGATCTCATCGCCACCATAACGAGAAAGGTTCATGAAGTTCCTGATGTAGGTGTTGACATTGTCAGTGCCTTGCTTGAGGTTGAGAAACACTTCCTTTATCCTTTCCATGACAATTTCTGACAGATATTGCTCTTTGAAAGCAGCAGTGAACCGCTCCCAAGTAGGCTGAAAACCAGAAAGATCTGCCTTGAGGTAATTTTCCCACCAGAGAGCTGCATCTCCCTTCAGAAGGTGAGTAGCACACTTGACCCATTCTTGCTCCGGAACATCCGCAGTCATCAGCAACCTTGACACTTCACGTAGCCAATCATCCGCATCAAGTGGCTAATCAGACACTTCAAATTGACGTGGGTTGAACTTGAGAAAACTCTTGATGTCTCCTCGCTTGGGAGGTGGAGGTAGCGGAACAAACTCATTCCTCCTCACGCTTTCCTCGAAGCGTTGCTGGTTTTGCTGCATAGTTCCCAAAGCATTTGCAATACTTGCCAAAGCAGCCCCAAGTTCAGGTGGTATATCCTCCTCAGAACGGCGTGGTGGTGCCATCCTGTGATTGATATAAAACACAAGTCAGTACTATAATGGAGAATGATAATAATCCAAAATAGTACCAAAATGGAATTAATCAAGATTAAAGAATGCAATTCACCTGAGATGATATTAAAATATCAACAAAGTTCCAGGCAACTAGAAGATATTAAGCATACCACACATGACTGAACAAGGAGTGTGGTACACAACTAACAAAGAAAATTTTCCGCAAATTTTGGCATTAAAATACCATTATATGCACAAAACCACTTAACGAATCAAGATTAGTAACTCTACTAGTTCAATACACAAAAGCAAATGACAAAAGTAGTGGTATGGTCGTGACTCCATCCCGCACTCAAATCATTACCCCGCACATGAATCAGTAAAACACATATCCCAACACCTTCTTCTTAAGATGAACCTAAAGATTGGTAACTACGGAAAAGAACACCCCAACAAGATAACGTCAGATAACAAAGAGTAAGATAGATCGCATCGGTCTACAACGAATCAGAATAGATCGCGTCGGTTTACAAAGGCCTGTCGGTATGGAATGTACCAACAGTTGATAACCAAAAGGCAGATAGTGATAACATTTGGATGCAACAGATAGACAAGGAACTCACACACACACACACAAACACAAACACAACCTATGGTACTACGGAACCCAGAACACGTGAATCCTAGTTTGAATTTTAAGAAGAGGATTGAAAACGTTACACTTCCTTACCAGAAAAGGGTGGGTGGGTGGGTAAGAAGAAAAATGGAAGCAGTCCTACTCTCACGCTTTGTTTTTCCCTAGTATACATAACTACCAAAATATTTGCTAGACTGACAACGACCATTTGGGCTGAGACCCTGAAGGGCGGGATGGCTCTGATACCAATTGTAACTACCTCGGTGAATTACGCTCTTAGTTAATGCCTGGATGAACGAAAGTGGTTAAAATAGTACGGTGGGGCCCAGGGCCACTCACGGTAGACCTTTCGGCCGTCCTAACCACTTTCAGACAACGGGACAAGAACGAGCGGCGTAATCGGCAGGCGAAGGGATCAACTACATACACAAATGAGTATGTATGCAAGCCACATACAACAGTCCTCAGAGCCATTCCATCTAAAAGAAATAGAAATATAGCAACGCCATACAGCAAGATCCAAATGTCCTAGATAGATATAATAATTTAGGATAGCTCCTCATACATCACACATCAGAGTATCAGGCGGAAGCGGAAAACAAGATCCGAGTACGAATAAGAAGCAAATTGGCATAAGATGCCCCATAAATAAACACATCCCGCCCACAGATCTCACGGATCCCCGTTCCCAGAATCTCTACACCAAATGATCGTTGCCAACATCATCTGTCTCTTCCACCCAGTATCCATCTTGCGGGTACACCTGTTCATTTGAATCAAACAATTTATCGTGTGAGACCCTAGGGGTACTCAGCAAGTCTTTATGCCGCTAAAGGGGACACAACCTGGGGTGACGCAATTGCAGCAAAAGATAATACCTAACAATTCTACAGATACTCGCTAACCATCCGCCTAACCAATGATAGAGGGATGTCCGTGAATTAAGAACAACAGTTATAACAGTATAATTAACAGATCCATCCTCCTCCTAGCTTACCAACTAGGAAGCGGACGAACAACCCCCATCATCCGTTGGCAGTTTTATTAACCATTCCATGAGTATTGCACTATTTACTAGTCAAGTACTTAGTCAATTTAAAAGCGGTACTTTAGTTATGCTTGTCTATGATCGAGAAACTGTGCTCCAAGTCGTCCATAACCGCGGACACGGCTTTCAGAAAGATTTACCCTGCAGGGGTGCACGAATAGCAACACACACTGGATCAACCTCGAAAAAACCAAATCAAAACCCAACGAGGCATTCACGACAAAGCAATCACTGGATTCAGAAATATTTCAGGGGGCCACCTCATTAAGCTACCCGCGACGAAGTTGGCCGGCTCTGAGACGGACCCAAGGTTTGTGTGGACGGCGGTAAACGACTGGGAACCCGAAAATGGAACTGGGCTTGTCGATACAGCGAAAACGTGTCACGATCCAAAACAGTACAGGTGCTCCTCGCACAATCTTAAATAAAGCAGTAACATGGCATAAGTACAGGATAGTAATAAAGCCCCAAACTAATTGTGGCCCCAAGAAATAAGAATGAATCAAGCTCTGGCTCAGGGGGGTCCATAAGGCCTCCCGGATGTGGATAGTGCGAATAGTCAAGGAACAGGAATCAAGTACTCGGGGTCCTACGGGACACAAGTGAGCAGGAATAACCAAATAGCAGATATTGCTCACCGGTGCCTCTTTCATTAGTTATCCCATTACTACTCAGGTTAAGTTGTTTAGGTACCTCGTTATTCATCAAACACTCACATACCCTACACATGCTTTGGTACGACTCGCATGGCTCAAATAACTCCTGTGGTAATGGCTCATGGGATGGAGGAACAAGCTTTGGTGGGGTTTACTAGTAAAGGCTATGAAGTACTTGGGATTCAATTTAATGCAATCGCGACTCAATGATGCAAGAATAAGATAGAGGCAATAGGTACTGTATGTATGCAAGCATGTGGTAGTGCTTGCTTGGCAGCTCAGTTGAAGCAAGAGATAGATCTGGGTAGTACTCATGTGATTCCTGGTAATTCTCCTGCTGGGCGTCTATTCGAAGAAGAACCAAACCAACAAGGGCAACATAAATAAAGTGCACAAGCATATGAATTAAAATGCGACAAGCAAACAAGCATGCCATGATGAATGATGCACAATTTGCATGGCATTAAAGTAGCATGGCAGAGGTGAGGTGTGGTTGCAAGAAATAAAGCATTTTATTATTTATTTAACCAAGTTTTATTGTCATAAACAGTTCAGATTTTTATTAACAACATGATGCATGCTTCAATTCAGAACAAGGGCTGCATAAATAGAACGGGCTCGTCGCGCTGATCGATTTAGACATATTACTTGTCAAATTTGGAGTTATAAAACAAAAGTTATTAATTAATTAAGGAAAAGGGCATTTTATTGTAATTTTAATCATCTCGAAAATTTAAAGTGTTCAAAACATATTTTGAAGGGCATATTTGAATTCCTCACATTTTCTGATTCCAAAACATATGTTATATGTATTATTTGGATTTGTATTTTAAAAATTATTTGAATCTGAATTGGATTTGAATTTAAATCAATTTGGAAAATGTTTAAATAAAAACAGACAGCCAGAAATACTTTTCTTACTCATTCAGATCCAGCCACAGCCACTGACGGGTGGGCCTTGCGCTGACTGGGCGCAAGCTGGACCGCGGGTTACGACCTGAGAAAGAAAAGGGCTTTTCTGCAATAATGTTTGAGCGACTGACATGTGGGGTCTCTAGGAGCGCGGGTTGCGAGCGAAACAAAAAGGGGGGCTTAATGTAATTTTCCACGGCCCGGGTACTGTTCTTCGTGTTCATCGTCTGACGGACAGTGTGCGCGCGGCGCGGAGCGGGGGCTCGAACCCAGGACGCGGGCGTGCGCGCTGAGGTGGCTAACCAGTGCGGTAGGGCGAGGGGAGTTGACAGGTGAGGGGCTGGGGCCTAGGTAAGCTTGCTGCGGCACGGAAAACCTGCAGACGCTGGCGAGCTCTGGCGCACGGTGGACGTTCGGTGAAACGAACGGCGGGGCTAGGGAGGTACGGCGAGGCGGAGCATGTCCGGGAGGGAGAGAGACTCACCGCGGGCTCGACGGCGGGCTCGGATCGGAGCGAGGAGCAGCGGAGCGGCGAGATCGCTGGCGCTCTGGCGGCTAGGATTTCGTCGGGACAGCGAGGATCTGGCGGCCCTAGGAGCTTCTCGTCCAAGTCGGCGAGTGCAGGGCGTCGTAGAGGGGCCTCCTCGAGCTTCCAGGCCACCTCCAGGTCGAGCTGATCGGCTGGAACGACGGGGACAAGGTGGTGCTGGCGGCGACCGCGGCAGGTGCTAGTGGCGGAGAGTAAGAAGAAGAAGAGGGGCTGGCTCGGGGCAGATCTGGCGAGCCAGGAGAGTCGTGTGGGAGGAGGAAAAAGGAGGGAGAGGGAGGAGGGTTGCCGTGTGGGCACGGGCAGGTAAAGGTGGCCTCAGCCTTTTCCTCCTTCTCCTCGAGCACGTGGGGGGGGAGCTGGGGCTTGTCCTGGGGCTGGGCAGCGGCAGGAGGGAGGCTGCAGGTGGGGACGGTGTGGCGCAGCTGTAGGGTGGGGCTAGCACGCGGTAGAGAGAAGAGAGAAAGGAGAGGGTGGTTAGCTCGGGCTAGGTCTAGATGGGACTCGGGTTAGGGCTTGCTAGGGTTAGGGAGAGGGTTAGGGTTAGCTGAGGTGGCCAGGGAGAGAGAAGGAGGTCAGGTGGTGCCCATGGGAGAGAGAGATAGAGATAGAGAGGAGAGATCAAAGTTAGGGTTTAGTAGAATTAGATTAGGAGAAGAATAAAGAGAGAAGCTAGGTTTAAATTTTATTAGGTATTTAGATTTTGATTTATGTTTATGAGGCCATACCAAGAAGGAACATGGAGCTTGATCTAGCTTGAGCTGATGTGGAAGAGAAACAAGAAAGAAAGAGGAAGAAAAGAAATAGGTGGAAAGGTTCTCATATGATCATGCATGAAGAAAGTTAAATAAAAGAAGAGATGTGGGTGAGACTATGGGGGGGAATGGTAGGAGATGGTTTCCCAAGATAGGATCCATTAAATCCAAAGAAAATCCAATGGAGTAAAAAGGTGGTGAAGAAGCTTGCATGGCCCATGCAAAAATAATAATGCCATTATTTATTTTGTGAAAACAATAATAATATGATGGCATTATTCTTATGTATTTCCAAGAAGTGGAATAAAGCCAAGCAAAGGAAATTAAAGGACTAGATCCACCCTATTGCCCATGAGCTAGATAAAACCAAAATAAAGACAAACAAGCTCATGGTCTAGTAGGATGGTGGAATTATAAAGTGGTGGAAAAGAGAGATGATGGAATTGAAATAAAAGATATGCCCCCAACTCAACTTGGGCATTTAGACAATATATCAATAGCCAAATACAATATCAAGAGGCAAATACAATTAATAATGCATGTGAGAGAAGAACCAAAAGAAAAAGGGTTTTATATGATGCTCAAATGCAAGGTGGCATGATGACATGAGCATGATATAATTATGATGCAACAATAATATATATGAAGTAGCCAATATCTTACTAGGACAAGTAGCATTACAATTGTTAGACAATTGGGATGCTATAGAAGACCTTGGAGCGTCGAGGTCGACGCCTTTTGAAGGGGGGAGATGATGAGGACATCCCTACAATTACACCTACTAAAGATGCTCCAACTGTTGCAAGGAAGGATCAATCCAATGATATTAGAATTGGACCCATTACAAGAGCTCATGCTAAGCTACTTGAACAACAGGTGAATTTGCTCCTAAACGAATCTGGTACTTTAATTGATGAGAACTTTATATTGCCTAAGACTGCATTTATGTATGATCAGGTTTGTTGGAGAAACAAGCATGGCGCGAGGAGGAGAAGGGATACAAGAGGAGCCTAGAATGATGACCGCCGAAGGATGCATGAGGGAGGAGCAGGAGGAACGCGCAAGAGAAGATCATCAAGATGGAGGCCAAAAGCTCTGCACCGACCGGGGGAACGTTCGTTTGCGGTACCAAAGTTGGTGGGTGAGCGCACCACGGTACCCGAGTTGCCATCAATCACGCGGAGGGGCCATAGTAGCTTCGCCAATTGTCCAGAAGGGCCAAATGGGGGTGAATATAAATCTAACGGCCAAACGGTCGTTTGAACCAGACGAAAAAAGGTTGAACTCAAATACCGCCATTAGGTCAACTCTTCTTGGCCCACCATGTCAGTATTCCCCGTTATCTTTTGCGGTCGTGGACTAGCTTACCCCTGCGTGGACCAGATCCCTGAGCAGACAAGATCTATTTCTTTGCTCTGCTCTGGTCTTCTCCCCTGCTCCCCTCCCCATAACATTTGCTCAGCTCCGGCTGCTCGTCTCAGATTGGAGCTCGCACTTGCTCTAATTTGTGTCTCCACCATGTCCCGTCAACCTCCCACGCCTCTAATCGAAGCTCGCAGCCGTCGCCATTGCATCGTCCGCCGTATCGGAGCGTCGCATCGCCGGACTAATATCTCGCCTCTGGCTAGTCCTTCTCGCACGGCGGAGCGCGTCCCGTCAGGCGATCCAGGCCGGCGACCGGCCTCGGGAAGTTGCGTGCTGCTGCGCACCCCAGGCATGGTAGCCCTGGCACAGCAGTTCAACGACCACGCTCTCATGGCCACCATGCTGGGCGTCCGTCGCGCCGTGTCACTGGCAGAGTTGCTGTCGGCTTTCAAGTCTCGTTTTGGGATCAGATGAAATGAGGTCAACATTGAGGTATGCGCGCCGCCATTCAATTTTTTCGTCCGGTTCGAGCACAGCTCAGACACCGAGCGCGTTCTGCATTCTTCCCGTTCTTTCAAGTGCTGTGGGGAGAAAGTGAGCTTCATGCGTTGGCATCGCGCCTGTGGGTGGGACGATCGCTTGGGGTAGCTACGTTTCTTCTCCAAACTCGGCTTTGACGGCCTCCCATTGGATGCTTGGGAGCTGGAGGCCCTCAAGCATGTCGTCAGTAGCCTTGGCGACGAGCTGGTGGAAATTGTGCCACCGAGCGACAGATGGGTCATCGAGGTAAAGGCGTGGCTGAAAGATCCTAGCGCCGTTCCTAAGATGTACGAGGTGCAGATTCCAAGCAGGGCAGGGCGATAGCTTTGCTGGAAGCACCCGGTAATCATCCACCTGTAGGAGGTTCTGGACTCGGTACATGGCATTCAGGGCCCCGAAGAGGCTGCCAGAAAGCGCCCTCGTCGCCTGTAGTGTTGGCCTGGAAGGATCGATGGCACGGGACCGCCACCGTTTCGTGACGGGGCACACAATTTCGGTGGGGGGACCGGACTTGGACGAGCTGGTGGTTCTGATTTCCCTCGAGTGAATACAGAGCTCTAGTGAATTGCCGTGGTATGTGTGGCTAATGAATTTGTAGTATGGAGAGCGTAGCAGGAAGTTAGCATCGACTAAAAATGTGTAATAGTTTGAAGTAGTATGTGTGTAATAGTTTGAATCGATGTAGTATGTGTGGGTAATGAATTTGATGTTGTTTGTGTGCGTGTAATAGTTTGAATCGATGTAGTTGAACACCGTGCTTTATAATTTCTGTGAATAACCAAGGACAACCTCATGAAAAGAGGGTGGTCTGGCAATGAGCAATGTCAATTCTGTGGATGCCAGGAAAATGTAGTCCATCACCTCTTCAAGTACTCCCTCCGTTTCAAAATATAACATGTTTTAGCTGTGTGAATGGAGCGTATGTAGACATCTTTTAGTGATGGTGCTTTCTAAACCTAGATGAACCTACATACTAAAAAAGGACTAAATACACTTCATTCACAAAGCTAAAACATCTTATATTTTGAAACGGAGGGAGTACAAGGTAGCTACATTTGTAACACATTGAACTGTAGGACCATTTTGCAGGCAACACAAGACAAAGGAAAAAATGGTTTACAGCACAGACAATAGACGCAAAATCTATAGTCTGGGATAAAAAGGTGCCAGTTAACTGGATTGAACCACGACTAGTAATTGAAGGAAACAGGTACTTGATAGTATTTGCTTACAATAGTAGTACTTCCATACAAAAGGGTCTTATACCTGCACAAAAGTGGGCTAAACTTCCTACTAGTTTATAGAACAATTCATCAGCATTTCATCTACAAAATCCATTCTTCAGTCTGAACTTAACTATTCTACACGGAAGAAACTACAGATCTCCACCAGAAAAGTTGGCAGATCTCCACCAGAAAAGTTGGCTGGCCAATTGCCTTGAGAGGACATAAGTTCTTTTATCATTTAACCCAAACTGATCTATTGCCTTCCCGCCAAACTACAAGAAATCTGCATCATTCATGCACGACCGATTTGCATGCGCCAGTCTCGGTTCAGTTGGACCATCCGCGCCGCCGCAACGATTTCTTCGAAACTGAAATTCGACATCTCCTTCTCGGGATCGTAGGTCCGTGTGAACTCGAACCTGAATTCCGGGGCTGAGCTGATGCCCGCCCTGGCTCCGGCTATCGAACAATCCAGCTTGCTGAGTGTAGACGCTTGGTCGCCGCCACGGTACGGCCTTCGACGGTGCGTAGGATGGAGCGTCTTTGCCGCAGGTGGCGTGCTCCCAGCCTACCCCACTGAGGTAAGGTAGTCCGCGTCGAAGCATGGACGCGGGAGTTCCTAGACCTTGGCGCTGCCCTGTTCGAGGGTGTGTACCCTTGGCGGCGGCATCCTCTCATGAACGATTTGATACGTACCTTGTTCCCATTGCTGTGCAATTTCTCCACATTGCTCTATTGGCCCTGCTTGCCGCATCTGGCGCCGACGACGGCGCAGTCGCCGCCGCGGCCGATTCGGCACATTCGGGGAAATCATCCGCCTGGCAGGGCAATGGGAGACCGGCCTTGAAGTAGAGCTTCATGGCCTGCCTTAGAGGGGCTAAATACCCCAGTTTCGGTGGCTGTCACGGCGGCGGCGACGGCTTAGGGGGGGCCATGTTACCCTAGTTGGTGCGGCGCGGAGGAGCTGTGCAAGGTGAACTGTGGTTAGTCGGAGAAGGGGAGTGAAATACTGACAGTAGGTTTGGACTACGGGAACGCGTGAAAATAACCATTTCCCATTTCCTTAGAGGGTAATAATTCGACACTCATTGCATTAACAACTCAATCTTTATTTCCCTTCTCAACATAAGAGTGCGAACGTATTAAAAAGATCGGTCATGGCTATCCACCTCATTGGGCAATGTACGAGGACAGGTAGGAGACGGGACCGGGTTTCATTTTAAAAATGTTGACGACTGTGCCCTTATGTTTATACGATATTATTTATATGCCACCATGTACAGTCGAGTGTAGAAACACCATCAGAAACAGGGGATAACGACGTGGCGTGTATTATTTTTTTAAAGGGCGTCAGAAACAGGGGATGCCGACGTGGCATGTTTTTGACTGACGGGCCCGCCCCCTCCACCTTCGACGACGCGCATCCCAGGTTCGAGGGGTGGTGCCGCCCACCAACATATTATTGTGCAATTTTCCATGTGGGACCTGAATTCCGGCGCTGAGCTGGTGCCCGTGTCGAACACAGAGAATTCTGAAAGAACTACTAAAAATAAATACTTTGAATTCTGGAAGTACTAAATTTAAATACATTACAATTTTGTCTGAAAGGTAATACGCGTTCTGATCATCGAAATAATATAAATGCAGTACAAATTTCTACTTCAAAAAATAGACCTGAAAATGCTAGCAAATAACCTAGGATGAATATATGATTCATTCTCCCCTATATATTTCATCGTCGTCGGCTCCCGCGTGCTGCAACACATGTTCAGAGAACTCTCTCCATCTGTAGTGTGTTGCCAGTATCTCGTACAGAGGGTAAGGCCTCGGTGTATGTTCCAGACTTAAGCCATACATTACCATTGTTGGTTCCTCTTCCCAGGATTGAACCTCATGATCGTATAGTCCGATAAAATTCCTGTAGTATATGCAACCGGGTTTGACTGTGGGGTGTAACCTGGTGTCAATGGAGATAGACCGATTGCAACCAACGAAGAGGGCATGACTTCCAATGTCGCCGACGGCCTCGAGAGAGCGGTTCTCCGAGTCCACCTAGTATAACACCAGTTGCCCTTTGGCGAAATCCCCGTTCAACACAAGAAGCAGATCACCATCTGACTCCACAAGGTAAAATTTGTAGGTTCCGCGTACCTGTTCAAAGACTGGGGCTGAAATTATTTTGGCCATCGTGATAGTGCTCACGCCCTGCTCTAACTGGATGTTGGTCGACAAGATGTCTCCATTCTCAAGTAATGCATATACTTCCCCTCGGAATGTCGTCATGCAGACCAGAAGCCTATCAGGAGGTGGCGAATACAATCCTTCTCCAAATGATCCATTGATTTCCCCGTTTGGGTGCTCTCATCGGCCCATGCAATATGATCTGGATAATCAGTGCAAACGAACACCATCGTTGGGGGCTTCGTCACGACGACAGATTGCATAAGATCAGATGGTATGTGTGCTTGAAACTTAGTGTTAGACTTGTGAGTGATTGGGTTCAGAAGCTGAATCTGGTACGGCTACACCCTCTGAGCAAGCACGATGACGCCACGAGAAACACCAATGAAGTAGAATCTTTTGGAATAAGAGGGCATCAGTTAGCACTAAGATGCTTACAATGGAAAATACCAATAAATATCGGATGTGAATGTGAACCTGCGATGGATGTCCATTAGATTTGTCCTGAAGCAAAGACCAGTGGCGAGGTTGAGGAAGGTGAAGTCGCCAACATCTGGAAGTGTGTTATCTATCATGATCCAGTTGTTGAGATGGAATTCGGGCACCTTTAAAGTGCAGCGCCAATTGGTGCAGACTTCCCGACAAGCAGCATAGCTGTCGACGTACTCATCTTTCTCCAGCAAATAGTCGGCGATCTTGCGAAGTGGGTCGGCCGTGAGATCGGCCCAGTTCCTCTTCATCCGGCTACTGGCCATGGCTTACGTGCGGGAATGTTTTAATCGAGGAAGAAAGAAGAACTACCACCGTGAGGACAAGAAGAAGAGGATAACACACGAGGGAGACGAAGCGGAACTGCCACTGCGAGGAGATGATGAGACGGGGAGAACAAGCAAAACTGCCAATTCAAGTTTGGATCAACGGGCTTTTTTTCGGAACTAGCGCGTGGACCAGCCATGCACTTCATGCATGTTTTGATCAAACAGATTGACATGTGGGACCTGCTAAAAATTCCGTGAAGCGCTCCCTGTGCATAGTGCGCTGACAGGTGGCATGTTTTCTGATAGGCGGGCCCGCCTCCTCCACCCACGACGGCACGTGTCCCAGGTTCGAGGGCTGGTGCCGCCCACCAACACATTATTGTGCAATTTTCCATGCTTTGTCGTGCACTCCGCTCAGCTCCTCACGTCCCCTCCCCTGCCGCTCCTGTCCTCTGCTCCTGCCGCCGCCACTCCGCTCAGTCGTGCACCGCTCTCGTTGTCCCCTTGGGCCGTCGTCCTCCCGCCGTCCCCTCCCTGCCATCCCCTCACGTCCCCTCCCCTCCCCTCCCTGCCCTGTCTCCTTGCCGCCGCCCACCGCCCAGGCGCGTCTGGAAATGAAAACCGAGAGTCGACCGTTAGGTTAGGGGCCCAACAACACTGGTGATCCGGATCCCGCTCGAAGATGGATCCTGCGAGGCTTCAGAGCACGGATATGGGTCCTGCACGGCTGGAGAGCACGGAATCTCCTTCAAGTTTGGAGAGCACAAAGGACAACAAAACGGGGGGAGAGGTAGCGGGGTGCAGAGCTTTGGAGGTATGGAGCCCGGAGAAGGTGCCGTGCGTCCACATTGAAAGGTAAGAACTGTGATTCCTTATCTGCATACCCCAATTAACGTTTATAGTCCCGTGGTGATGCCAAGGATATGGGTTGGTAACCGCAGGACGTCCGTATAGCTTGTCCTTGAGCATGATGCTTTGTCAAGTGAGCATGAAGGCACTGAAACGTGTGGCGGTGCGGATGATGATGAGAAAGCATATCCAGACGTGGCTTCTGACCCTGATAGGATGGAGAGTAGGGAATATTTGGTTGATTCGAACTTTGAGCCTAACTATGGGACTGATGAGGAAGAGGAATGTGAAGATGTGGAAATGGGATGTAGATACGACGATGAAGACGTGGACAGGCCAGTGATACACTTTGACAGGGACAATCCTACAATTGATGAAGGGACTGTCTTTGATAATGTGGAGGACTACAGATATGCAGTTGCAACCTATGCAATCAGAGTTGGGTTCGAATTTATCATTGAAAAGAGCGACCAAAAGAGATTTAGGGTGCACTGTAGGGAAATTAATGTGTGTAAATGGAGATTACATGCATCTCCAATGCGGGGTGGACACCCATTTCAGGTTGCAATAGCTACATTTAGTTTTAGTCTTTCTCATATTTATTCTGCTGATAACTAGCTCTGAATTATTTGGATTCTTATCGAATGCAGATCAAAGTAAACACGAAGGAACACAAATTCTCTAATACTTCTTGAAGTGGTAAAATTAGACCAGGGACTACCAAGTGGATTGCTGCTACTTTACTTGACTGGGTGAGGCAGGATCATAACATTGGACCAGGTGAACTCAGAGCAAAGATTAGCAAAAAGTTTAACGTTCTGATTCCTTATCATAGAGTCTTTGATGGGAAGGATATGGCTCTAGACTTCATTCAAGGCAAGTGGAATGACAGTTTTCATATGTTGTATAGTTTCAAAGCTCAGGTAGAGAGAACATCACCTGGTAGTGTTGTTGACATCGATTACGAGGTTGTGAAAGGGAGAGACAAGGTCTCGAGGGGGGGTCAGGTATAAGCAGGCAGATAAGATATGCTTCAGGAGATGTTTTCTCTGCCTGAAGGCATGCTAGAAGGGGTTCCTAGACGGCTACAGGCCATACTTGGCAATAGGCGCAACTTCTTTAACAGGGAAGTTCAGGGGACATGTTGCTTCTGCTTGTGCTTTGGACGCGCATAATTTGCGTCTACCCATAGCTTATGCTGTTCTTGAGGGTGAATCAAATGAAAGCTGGACATGGTTCATGCAGAGACTACGGGAAGTAATTGGTCACCCTGAAGGCTTTGTGATACATACCGGTGCATCCGAGGGTCTTGAGAATGTTGTTGATGCTGTGTTTCCTGGGGTTGAGCATAGGGAATGCATGCGGCACCTCGCTACTAACTTCACGAAGAAGTTCGAAGGAAAGATCTTTGAAGAGGACTTGTGGCGATCAGCATACACATACATCCCAAGCACGCATGCTACTTACTTGCAGACCATGTATGTAGTTCCAAAGGTGAAAAAATACCTTGAGGAACATCACACCAAGCTATGGGCCAGAAGCAAGTTTGGTGAGTTAAGCAAGGTAGATTTTGTATGCAATAATTTGGCAGAGAGTTTCAATGATAAGATTTCGGGCATGAAGACACTTGGAATTGTTATTTTGTTGGATGCAAGAAGACAGCGCATAATGGTGAAGATAGATTTAAGGCAAAGAATTTGTGCAAGAAAATTTTTAGGCCATAAAATAGTTCCAAAGGTGTTTATGTTACTGAATGCAAGAACAAGGGCAATGAGAACGATAAAGATGAGGGTGGTCAGAAGTTCCAGAACATTGGCTGAGGTTTATGCAGAATACAAGCGTGGAAGTGAATGGAGGTACACTGTAGACATTGGAAACAAAACTTGTTCATGCAGGCAGTGGCAGATTACTGGTCTACCATGTCACCATGCAATTTACTTCATCTTAAAGCTTAGAGGTAACAGAGCTGAAATAGAGAACTTTGTCGACAACTATTTCTTTGTGGACAAGTTTGCTGCAACTTATGCAGAAAACGTACCACCTATGGTCGATGAAAATGATTGGGAGATTGTCGATCCAGGGTACAAACTTCAACCGCCAGTTCTTAGGAGGCTACCTAGGAGGCCTAGAAAGCTAAGGATCGTATCCTCCACGATAA